>JAAMXP010002932.1:0-10824 GCA_019693395.1 Ettlia oleoabundans | reverse complement strand
GGGGGGGGGGGGGGGGATGCACCACGCCCCCCCGTGTGATCCATGGCGCGGGGACTGGCAAGCCAGCCTGCCAGCCAGCCAGCCAGCCAGCCAGCCAGCCAGCCAGCCAGCCAGCCCATCACCCAGCCACACAAGCCGCTCACCTGCAGCTCTAGCCACCAGCTTGCATAGCGGTTACCTCTGCCTAGACCTTCACTCACGAGTTGCCGTCGCTGTCGGCAGCACCTACGTCTATATTGCGATATGGGCTTAGGAGCTGTAACAAGTCTGCCCAGCGCTGCACCAGACTTGGCAGGGGCCGCTGAAAAAGGATGGGCAGCTCAGTGACAAAGTACAGATGCACATGTGTCTGTGGCTCCAGCACATCCACCTCGGCCACCGACACATCCACCCCTTCCTTCGGCAGATCTCGGACAGTCAGTGGTGGCAATAGCTTGACCGGCCACGGCTTGTTGTGCGCAAGTGCATTGCGAATCAACCTGAGGGGCAGGAGGCGGGGGCAAGAGATAAGAGGCATAGGTGGCTGAGCATGGGAAGGCCAGGTCTACAAGGGTGCGGTGCTGCAAACCACATAACCGGGGCGACAACACACTGGGCAGAGCCCAGTACCAGCTCCCCGGCCCCACCTATACTATGATCACCTGAGCAGGAAAACAGAATAGTTGAGGCGGGACGGCCTTAACCACTTTGGCTGCTTCTCCCGTGGTGACTCAAACATCGCCTTGTTCCGGCTGTTGTGTTCATTGCAGATTGCATACTTCCAGAGGGGATGCTCTGGCCACTCGTTCCACGGTCCCATCTTACCCTCCAGCTCCAATGCCAGCTGCTGCAGCACAGGAGCGGGGAGGTTAACGGACTGGGTGCGCTGCGCCCAGTCGGCACACTTGATGAAAGCTAGGATGCATAACGCAACCGCATGCCCGCACACCTTGCCACCGCCCTCAACAACCATCCTGCCCTGCCCCTCACCCCACAGAAGCCAAGCTGTACCATGCCTTCATTTGGCAAACGTGAGCGAGGTACTGCAACATGTCTGCAGGGCGGCTGATGCACGAGCCCCGCTGTACGTGACATACACAACAGACGACTGCAAATGTGCACGACCAAAGCCCACCTCAATGCCAAGCTTGAAGGCGTTGGTGCCAGGCAGCTCTGCAGTGGCGTTGTGGTGGATGACCGCAGAAGTTGTCTCGCCAAGCTGTATCAGGAGGAGTGAGGCCTCCATTTGGGTGAGGGATCCGATGCGCACAGGGCCACCCAGGCTTGTCACGAGGCTGCCATCCTCTTTGAGGACCAGCTGCAAGGCAGAACCCAAGTGCAGCAGCTATGAGCAGATGTATGATGCCACCGCAGGAAAACAATGGCTCAACAGTGCATACCATGGCCAGGCAAAAATGCAGCAGCCATATTCTCTGGGCATGCTGCATTGGCAGGTGATGGGGACACCTAGCAGCTACACGCATAGCACATGACACAACCCACTAATGAGCACTCATCGCACCTGCAAGATCTGCCGCTGGTAGCCGCTCTTCAGGAAGAACCTTCCACTAGCGTTCTTGGACAAATGGGGCTGTAGATGTTTCTTGAGGCCTGCAATGAGCTCAAGATCTATCTCTGCGCCTACTACGACAATGGACAACCCAAACATCCTACTTCGCTCCCCCTGCGACAGCAGCTGCAGGGCAGCAGCCCACTCCTTGCGGGACTGCAAGTGGGGCAAAACATGGACGAACTTCAGCGATCCATGTGCCACGTGCAACGCAACCTCATAAGGTGGCTGAGGTGGAGGGCAGCAACCGCAGCACCCATGTTGACAGCGGCATACACAGTGCATGCCTGACACCCGCCCCTGCCACCCTTGCCAGGTTTTCTCACCTCGTCAACAAGTTTGTTCGAGATGAACTCGCGAACGAAGGCCGTTTTCCGGTCGTTCGGCTGTGTCATATGCCTCTGCCAGAGTGACCAGCAAGGCGGGTGTGGGTTCTGTCAAGCGGTACAGCTGTTCAGCTGTACGACTGTTCAGCCCAGCTAATGACCCCTGCGACACCTCATCCCACACGAGATCCATGTGCTCCTTGGGAAAGGTGTTGGGAAGGATGGCCTGGGCGCACTCGTTGATGGGTGCATAGCCGTTGGGTGGCATGCTGGCGATGCTGATCCACGTCAGCGCCATGGAGCTGCCTGTAAATGCCCACATCACGTGGTGCGGGCCATATACTATCAGTCCCTTGAGCAGCTGATCACGCACGTAAGCACCACCGGACAGGTCAGGCTCGCCGCTCTCCAACCGGGGCGTGCACAATGCCTGGAACTCATCTGCAAATAAATTGACCGGAACGCAAAGCTACCTGTCAACATGCACTGCGATTGCACAGCTATTGCAAAGTGCAGTGCAAACCGCGAATAATGCAAGCAGGACCCAAAGCAGTGCAGTGCATATCTTGAATGCACCCCTTGACAAGCCGGCATGCTTTGACTTCACAGCAGCAGTGCGCCTACCCAGCAGTAGCAGCACCGGCACTTGCACGGCACCCAGGAATTCAATGATGGCATTGCCCATGGTGACGATATTGGACGTTGGGCCCTTTGCCAGGTCCCACATGCGCTGCCATGCTGCAGCTTCCACAGGCACATTGTACTTGAGGGCCCAATCAAACACATTCCTGCAGCAGGCCTTGCAGCATGACCGCAGCGCCATACTGCAGCGGTACATGCATAAAAATAAAGTGACACCCATGCGTTAGTAGTTGCCACAATATGCTGCATCACGAATGCGTCGCAGCTACAGCACAGCACCATCTAGCATGCAGTTCAAGGTGTGAACCACAGGAGCGGACCGTGCGGCAGCCCTCCCTAGACCATGGTAGATTTCTCGCCTTTTGAGGAAGGACGTCGCAGGAGAGCCGCAGCAGCACCATCTCCAGGAGGGCAGGGTCAGCCAGCTCCTTCAGCCAGCCAGCTGTGACGGCAGGCACCACTTCACGCAGCGGAAAAGACTCCCCGGTCTGCAGGAGACGTAGTAGCATGCATATGGAACAGGGGGTAAGAAAACAGAGCCAACCAACGAAGTAACACCCACTGTGCTCCGTAATCCTCATTCTACCAGCTCTTGTAGCTCTTGCAGATGCAGCTGCTGCAGTTCAGTGTGCTGCCGATGCACACAGGTTGAGCAGGCTGGTCAATCTGGCGATGATGCCCCCCATGGCAAAATGCAGTGCTACCATCATTTCACACTGTGTGATGTGAATGTGGCAGCACCAGGAACCCACGTGTTGCCACATGCTGTGGTTGGCATTAGCACTTCACATGGCAAAAAGCGGGTGGGACGTTACTTTTTGATGGAACCTTCGCCATCCTGCATACCCACCTTAACAAGGCCGCTGATTGCCAGCGGGCGTGGACAAAGTTCCGACAGCTTGCCCTTGAGCTCAAAGCTTGGGGGGCGCAGCTGACGCTTCCTGTGAGCCGTCTGCAGCCAATAGCGCACCGACCCAACGGCATTCTGAGGGTCTGCGTAAACTCCAGAGCCCAGCTGCCATACACCCTTCAATGGGTGTTGCTTGATGGGGGAGGCTACATCCACGACGCGGCATGTTGGCGGGCCTACATACATTTAACAGAAGTGAAGGAGTAGGTGATGCGGCAGACTATGTACAGCACAGCAGTACTTTAGAAGCAACAACGAATGTGGCTTGCAATAGTGTGGGCACCGACAGCAGGTGGAGATGACTAAAAGCCTCAAAAGCCATGTGGCTCCCTTGATGGCGACATCTGCCAGCACCAGCACCATGCCCCGTACACATCCCAAACACAATGACATGCACTTTGTAACACAGCCAAGCATCAGCATCCACTTTTGAACAGGCCTTGCGGCGCAAGTCCCAGCTGTTGCTAATTCCGCTACCACCCAAAACTCAAACTGCCTATGAGTGGCACTGTTACTTGCGCTGCGCTGGCCAACCAGCCTACCTTTGGGTGCGGTAGGCGGGGATCCAGCGCTTGGTGGAGGAGGCAGAGGAGCGGGCACTGCAGATCAAGTGCAGCATGACAGAGTGGGCAAGGGCGTGCGCAGATCATATTGTATGCCACTGACATCGCTGCAGGATCAACGCCAAGCAGGTGCAGATGCATCACGTGTCGCACCAGGTGCTTCCCTCAATGGCGACACCGGCCAGCACCAGCAGTGTGCCTGGCCCCCCACCCCACCCACCCCCCTCCGGGCAGCAACACATGCACATGTGCATCAATGACAGCAACGGCTGGCCCCCAAAACTCTAAAGGTCGGCATGGCAGAAGCACCAACACCAGCCTCATAGGACATCCTTCAGCACGCATGCACACCAGTGCCAGAGCACTGCCCAGCTCTTCAGACCCTCGACCAATTCAGCCACTAAAGAGACACCCAAACCACCTGCACCCTTTGCCGCTGCCATCATACCACCAATGACTGGAATTGCCGCGGCTGCGATAGCCCAGGTGGCGCCCCAACCATGGCACGGTCCCGCCCACCCAAGCAGCACCTGAACCCCACCCACGCAGCCGCCATCCAGGAGAGCAGCAAAAGGTGACGCCTGTTATGCGCCCTGATACTTCATTAATGTTCCCGCCAACGTCTCCACTGCACGCTGATGCTCTGACATATTCTTCAAGCAAGCCCAGCAGCACACATGGCCCACATGCACTCACCCTTATGGCTGAGCAGCAGGAGCTTTTGCTTTTGCAGGGCCGTCTTCTCCTCCTGCAGGCCCGTCCTCTCCTCCTGCAGGGCCTTCAACCTGCCTTGAAGTATCACCACGAGCCCCTGGTGCTGTTGGAGTGGTTGGTCATCCAAGATACTGCGGTCCGCAAGCTTCTCCAGGTTGTCGATCTTGCCCTCCACTGCCGCCAGCCTGGCCATCACCAGTTCGATGTCCTGCTGCACCTGGGCCATGACGCTGGATGTTGCTGCAGCCGGCTCAGCAGCGGGACCTGCGCACTCTGGGGCAAGTCACATACTCACGCTGGCAGCACATTGTGTCCAGCGTGCAGCACAGACCAACCCTGTGTGGTTATAACTGGGAACACCACCCCAGCACCCACCTGGAAAGCCGTCTGGCGGCTGCGCCATGTTGCTGTAGCCTGGAGCACTCCCAAGACGGCGCTCGTGCCGGCGCGTGTAGTCTCAAATGCTGCGTGCGGCTGCTGTGTACAAGAGAGTTTCAGAAGCCCTTGCTTCCCAAACGCCGGCAGGCCTGCGGGAAACAGCGGGGGACAACGGCGAGGATAGAGAGGTACCCTGTCAGCCACACAGGAGCCGTTGCTGCATGCAGCACTTGGGGTACCGCACGCTGTCAGACTGCAATATACTTGAGCGCTTACCGGAGGCTTGCAGGGCACGAGAGCAGTTTATAAAGCTAGAAGTGCGGTGCAGGGGCGTAACAAGAGGGCAGAGTCACAAGCGGTCACTGCAACACGGCTGTCAAAGCCACGTGATCAACATCAACCCAGCCACATGGCTACCCGCTTGCGCACCCGCGTATTGTTGTGAACCATCCACCACACTGTTTTGCATGCACGCAGTATTGCACCAATGGATCCAAAGCTTGTTGACTGACGACCAGTACAGTGTGGTTTGCACACTACTCAACTCAGCTGTGTACAGGAACCCAAAACCTGCAGCTCTATCAGCACCCAGTATGCCAACGTTCAACCGGCACAAACCCACCGCCACCCCGCAAGGCGGCAGCACAACTCCCCATACTCAGAGCTGCTGAGGGAACGCGCTTTTTGTGTGCGTGTCCAACGACAACCATATTGTGAAACACTAGCCCTCTGAACTGCTGCTGGGGCGGCATTTCGCTGGCATTACCGTAGTGGCACGCTAACTCCGACCAGAGAAAATACCGGACCCACCTGTGGTCGAGGGGTCAGAAAAATGGCCAAAGCGCTGGTCGGAGGGTCAGAAAAATGCCCTGCTGTACCGCCGGCTGTACAGCGCTCTGGCCCCATGAGGTGGTCGGTCGGTCAAAAAAATGGGTCGGACGCTGGTCGGACGCTCAAATTGTCATTTTAATTGATCGACCAGACCTTCTGGTCGGACTTAGCGTGCCACTACGGTAGCGGACAGACAAGAGACACTTGAGCAGCGGCTCAGAGCGTCAAGCCGCCACTAACCTGGACCGAGAGTGGTGTTGACGCAGCAGCCCTCGAAACACCAGGCTCCGGCAGCAGAACACTCCACCGCACTTCAGCAGTCTGCGCCAATGTGCGGCGTAGTGCCAGATCCAATGTGAGCGGCTAGGCCAGGCAAAAACTGCGCGCTTGACAGAAATCACCGGACTACTGCCGGATGCAGCGCGCACGGCCGGCAGAAGGTTCAACCAAACATCAACGTTAGTACAGTCCTTGTACTGCTGGAGTCGTTTTGGGGGGGGGGGGGGGCGGCGCAAGAGAGGCTGCAGGAACAGAATGACACAATATTGAAGACCGAAGAATTTCTGAATCAATGTCCTGGATGCAGCCCTGCCGGATCAGCCCAATGGCGGGCTCTGGCAGGCATCCCTGGCTCCCCAGAGAGGCAGACAGATCTGATCTGACTACTGTGTGTTGGCTCAGTCGCTAACTTTACATCCGTTTGCCCGTGTTATGCTTTTCTTGGGTTGGGCCGCTGCTTACCGCGCTGCCCAAGCAGTTGCTAAAGCATGCTACTGACGTCTGTCATTTCCGATATTCGATTATGGCACTCAAGCGTGTGGGGAGGCCACGGAGGGCCGTGTGTTTGGCCCCAGTGGGCCTGGTGATTCTCATCTCGTTGTCCGCGTCTCTGTGGCACAGCGGCTGGTTGCCCGAGGTAAACTGCAAGTATGGATGCCATGGCGGGTAAAAAGTAGCTTTACACCTTAAACCCGACGCCGTCCTACCCGCCAACCCTTGCCGTCATCCCCAGGTCACCCCCGCTCGGCCTCCTTTGCCGCATCAAAGCTCGTGCAGGGTCCTTGGCGAGCCGGTCAGTACGTGAATGGTAGATTACCTGCAGCTGATTTGCCACAGAGCCAGTGGCGGCAAGGGCGCCGGCATGGTGCAATGAGGTCGCGGCCTGACACCCCCACTGCAGACATGCGGCGCAAGTGTGAGGGCACTCGTGGCAGCTGGTGCCTGGCTTTTGAGACTCAGGTGGAAGTCCAGGCAGTCACAGCACCGAGGGGCAATCGCACCTGCAGCCTGGACTGCAATAAGGCAAGTGGCCAGGGCCATGGGCGCAGGAAGCCAGCCCCTGCAAGCTAGCGCTTATAAAACCTTCGGCACTGCCTTGCTGCATACCCCTGGTGAGATAATATCCACGCCACTACACTCTTCTTGCCACTGCTCGCGATGCTTGTTGTTGTTCATCTGGTGGGCTGCTGTCGCTGCTGCAGGTTGGCACTTGCAATGCCCTCAGTGGCCTATGCACCTGCCCCGCGGGTGAGCGGCAGCCCTTTGCAGCGCTGTGCCGCACTTTGCAGGGGCACATTTCCTTGAAGGTTTGCCTTGCCATCACTGCATCCCGCCTCCCAATCTATGCTGTGATGCCCATGCTTTGCCACTCCCCCGCAGGGTGGACTGGGTTCAACTGCCTGCACCCAATGAAGCGCTACTGCACCCATAAATTCCGCCGGCATGGATTTGAAGTGGAGCGGGTGCCAGCTAACCTCAGTGTGGGCCTGCCTGGCTTCGAGTCCGGGAGTTGGGATCACACCAGATCACACTGCGCAGGTGAAGCTAGGGAAGTTGTTGCTTGTAACTGTGCCTTCCTGTCCTGATTGTGTTGTTGGCATCCCAGCCCAAAAGGTTTCCCCTCTGGAGGGGACCAACCTGCAACCGGGGGAGGGGTGCGTGCGTGTGTGTTGGAGGTGGGTGGGGTGGGTGTCGCCACGCACGTTGGGGGCGAGCGGCTTTTGCGGCTCAGCCTGGCCCCCGGCTTATGCAGCAGCACATCTCTCGGCTCAGTTGATGTGGCGCCCCTACTCTTGTGGTGCTTTGCCTTTTCTTTGCCGCCCCGTGTGCCGCCGCAGGGGAGTGTGATGAGGACATTGGCGCCTGCTACTGCCCCTCAAACACAACCTACGGGCGCATCCCGGCGCCGCCAGAAGCGCCTCAGGGTAGGTTGGCATGAAAGTACATCGATCAACCTGATAGCTGGCAGATCAACCTGCTCTATCATGCTTCTGCACTCTTCTGTGGGAGCCCAAAGCCTCGGCGCCAAACTCCTGAGCCTTCTGCTCACTCTCTGCTGTTGCAGGTAGCAAGCCTGTGCGGCAGGGGCGGCCCATGTTCCAGCACTGCCAGCCCAACAAGCTGCCCGACGGCAGACAGACCGCCTGGGGCAACGTGGAGCCAGAGCTTCTGTTCGGGCCCAAGGGCTGGTGCATGGCTGCACAGCCTGATTTCACATGTCCATGCTCTGTAGATGGTGCGAGGGCTGGGGCTGGCCCTGCCGTAAAACCTCCAAACCGCACACCTCAGCTGACCTGCAAACTCCAATGCGCTCATGCGGCCTGCTCATGGTCCACCACCATTTAAGCTGTAAGAACTGAGCAGCGGTAGTACGGCTGTGGCATGGCGCCAGCTGCTGGTGCTGATGTGCGTCTTATGTTGCAACTGTGCCAATGCTGACCAAAGCATGCGCTGCCGTGCCATGTCATGCACTGCAGGCTGGGGAGGGCCCTACTGTGATGACCCCATTGAACCGGTGTGTGGGCCAGGCCATCAGTTGATGGCTTGTTGTTGTGGAAGTTACCTGGTTTGTGTCGTGGGTCTGCCTCTGCTGGCTGGCACACATGCGCTTGCAAGCCCAGATCCCCAGGAACTTGCCTTAAAACGCTCCTGATTGCTGCAAGCAGTTGGCTGGGGCTGCTGCCACAGTGGGCCCGCCTGCCTGCCTGCTCACTCTCTGCCCACCTTGTCCTCATCACAGTTCTGCTTCAATCAGTGCAATGGCCGTGGGGAGTGCTTGGCCGGGTACTGTCGATGCGACCCAGGTGCGGTCCGGGGATGCCTCATGATACGACGGGTGCTTTGCAACCTGTTATGCTGTGGCAGCAGCAGCTCGTTGTTGGTGGCCACGCTGAGATGCTCTGCCATTGCTTCGGCGGCGTCAAGGACAGCATTCAGGCGTTTTAGAATTTGTTGTTCTAATTCCTTTGGTTGCTGTTATTAATACCTTTGCTTGGTCTGCATGCGGGTTGCAGGCTGGCACGGCATAGACTGCGCACATCGCAGCGTTGAAGCAGATGACTCCAAGCCAGGTGGGCCGCTTCAAGTTTGGACTGCATGCACAACCATGACTGCAAGCTCCGCTATGGATCAGTACAGGAGGCTGCTCCCCGGGCGGCCGCTTGGCAGGCGACTTCTTAACCGCATGATCGTACCTGTCCCCTCGCCTGATAGCAGGGCGAGAGGCCAGCACTCACCCCTGGATAGCAGACATCGTGCGCACGCCCGCTGCGCAAGACTTCCCACCAGGCGCCACTCGCAAGCGGCCACTCATTTTTATGTGAGTGCCAGGCACAGCAGCGTTTGGCATTTGAGCCCTGCAGGAAATTTGCACGCTGCTGGCAGTTGTGCTAACAACCAAGAAACTCCCCGTCCCACCCTTTTGCCCCGCCTTCCAACATACTTCCCCAGCAAGCACAGCAGTTTGTTGCTGCCTCTGACGCCCCAGCTACCCAGTCAGCCCGTGCTGCAAGCCAGTCCAGCCCCCGCCTTCAAACGCTGCACCATTGACAGTCCTGGAAAGAACCTCGTTCGAATCTTCTTCTTATACTGTTTTGGTTCTGACAAACCCTCGCTCTGATGTTTTATTCCATAACAAAGAGTCCCTGCCAGCCCCGCTGGGCCCGCTGGGCCCGCTGTGCCATGCAGGTATGAACTGGCTGCTGAGTACAGTACCCTACTAGCGCAGTACCGCCATGCTGGGGAGGACTGTTTGCCACGCTACTTCATCACAGGCAACCAGACACAGCTGTCGAGTGAGCGGCGGCGCCAATACCTTCCTGCCGAATTCGATACCATGCCAGAAAAGTCTGCTCTTTTGATGATTGGAGTTAAAAGTGGTGCATGGTGGCGGCACTATCCCCCGAAACGCAGTGCTGTAAATAGCAAACGTTGACCATCCCAGCCGACTGTCTCTGACGTCTGCACCGCGCCTTCTTCATGTCTGTTACCGTATATGGCGCAGGTGTCATGGTTTACAACCTTGAGTTTGGGCTGCCTGAGTGGATCATGCAGAGCGAACACCGCACACTGGACCCTGAAGAGGCGGGTGGGTGCATGCAATACTGGACCGGCAACGCTTGCATCATATGCACATTCTTCGTATATGTTCCATGAACGTGTTGCTGTTTGGGCAGCATGTGGGTGTTGTGCACGTGGCCTCTTGATGTGTGCTGTGAGCAGCGAACCCTGGCATGTACACTGCACTTCATCCACACCTTGCCGACGGCACTGTTCCGCCTCCAACTTGTAGACTTTTTCTACGTCCCTGTGTTCCCCAGTTGCTTCATCTGGCCTGTGAGGTGAGGACCAGGCTGCAGCAGGGGTGGGCAGCTTCTGACAGCATAGCAGAAAAAAGCAGCATGGCGGGTCTGTGCATACCACTGACGTGCCGCCAAACCAGCAGCTTGCAGGGCTTTGCTCGCCCCTGCTCTGTGCACCTGCACATACGCAGGCACACCGCAACAGACGAACCCTATTCAGACTTGCAGACATGCAAAGTGCTGACTGATCCAGCACTCACCAGCATCCCCTGCCCGACCACCCAAGCGAGCAACATGTCACCATACCTGTCCCCCCCGCCCCCCGCGCGCC
>JAAMXP010002930.1:0-15720 GCA_019693395.1 Ettlia oleoabundans | reverse complement strand
GGCGGGCAGTACACCACAAGGATGTACAGTCAGCGGTATAACCACAAATCAGGCAGTGCAGGCAGGCAGGCAGCCGGGCAGGCAGGCGGGCGCGAGTCCACCAGCTGCCCCGCTGCAGCAAGCAGAACGGGGGCCTGATGGCTGACGCCATTCAAAACTAAACATGAGCTGTGGAGAAAAAATGTCAGCATTCCGCAGCCCACTCTGCTGCTCACCACATGGTGACCAGCCCGTAGTTGTCCGCCTTCTTGAATTCCTCTGGCGTGGGAATGGAGTTGGGGTCAGGCACCATGCTCTTGGTGGGGTCCACCTTGCGCCCACCCTTGCTGGGCACTGCAAGAGCATGTGGAACAAAGACGCGTAGCACATGCGGCATACGCATGAGCGGCACATCCAGATATCTGCTGAGCAGCACAGTACAGCACATTTTAAAGCATCTGTAGCCGGCAGTGCTAGATGCGCTAATGCAGCAACGCTGGCAGTGCAGATTCTCATACCCTGGCATATAGAATCTGCACTGCAATAGGCCTGGCACTGCCCCTAGAGCGGCAGCTAGCCATCTGCACAGGTGGCTCTGAGGGTGAAGGGGCAGCATATAGGTGCGCCACCGCCAGTGGCAACAGGCAGCGGCACCACTCCACAATAGCTGCAGGGTGACAGAAGCTTAGCGAGTCACTCACGCTGGCCCCTCTTGATTGCCTTGGCCACCTTGGGCCCCACCCCCGCCTCCTCCACCAACCGGTTAACAGAGGCGTTGCCCTGCTGTGCCAGCTCCTCAGCAGTCACATACACCTGCGGCACAGGGGTAATGGGAGTGCACAGTTAAGGGAGGATGATACAAGGGCAGCAGTGGGCCAAGACGGGGGACCAGCCCCCATGTGATGGGGAATACCAACTGACAGCTGGGTGATTAGGTATGTAGGCATCTGAACACCATCCAAAATGAGTACGTGTATGTTGTGCACGGTCAAAAAACAAGCAGCAGCACAAATAGCTAAGAGTGTAAACTGAGGCAGACGCACCTTGCTGGTCACCTCCTCCTCCACATCCTCCCATTCTGCTAACAGCATGCCTGTGTCCTGCCACCCCCGCTGCTGCTGCTGCTGCCCCTGCGCCACCTGCTGCTGCTGCCGCCGCTGGTGCCCCTGCTGCTGCTGCTGGGCAGCAGCTGCTGCCTGGTAAGAGGGGGACAGCTCTGCCACTGCCGCATGGCTGGCTGGCGGCGGCTGCGGCGCTGCCATGCCATCCAGGCCGCCGCCCCTGCTACTGACCGCATGCGCTGGCCGGGCGGAAAGGCAGAAAGCAGCTGTGCACAGGGCGGCACCAGCTGCCACCTGTGTAACCCAGCGGAAGGGGAAAGCTGGCTGAGCTGGGTGCTGGTGCTGCTCACTGCTTGGCGGCAGAATGCTGCCGCTGCCACTGGCTCTGCTGCTGCTGCTGCTGCTGCTGCTGCTGCTGCTGCTGCTGCTGTCGGAGGACGCATGGCATGACAGCGCACGCCTACTGTGACGCAGTGGTGCCCCACACGGCACCAGTAATGACCAGCACGCGCACGGTGCCTTGCCGAACGGCCGGTAACCCACGGCGCAGGAGGTGTGTAGCCTGCCGCCGCTGCTGCTGCTCGTGATGTTGCTGCCGGCGCGAGGTCGTCCTACCGGTGCTAAAAGCAGGGGCTGCGCCCTACACTGCAGCAGGGACTGCATACTTCCACACAGCTACTTCTTAAGGCCCTCGGCAGCACTGAGCATATGCGTGAGGGTTACTATGAGTCGTCGTTACTTGCTGACGAAATGTAGGGCATCAACAAGATCTGTAGCTTCCCAAAGCAGTGCACGGCGGTCAGGCTCGGCTCATGCAGCGCCGATGGGGCTGCGGCCTGCTGCTAGAAGTGTGGGCTACCGATAAGAGCAGCGAGGAATCCGTCAGAGGCTCCCATTGCCGCCATGATGGCAGAAAGTTGGCACCTTTCTTAAAACCTTTCTATCCGGCCCGTCGCCTCTTGGCAGCCACTGGCGAACACGCATTGCGTGCTTCTGCTCAAGTTCACGGCACATTGCATACTAATTCGCGATCGAACGAGCCGCACAGCGCGTCTACTAGCAGCAACACAAATGGCAGCACTTCTTGCCGTCAGCAGCAGCGCTGCGGCGCTCAGCAGCAAAGCCTTCGTGGCTCGGCAGCCTTTTGCAGCAGCGGCAGTGCGCCTACCGGCACGGCCAGCGGTGCGGCCCATGCAGGCGGTGGCTATGGCCAAGCCCACGAAGGCAGCTGAGTTCCGGTGAGATCTTGTGGGACCATAAGGCGAAGCAATGCGCCTGACTCGCTCGCTATGGTGTTCCACCCTGCTCTTGCGCTGCATCCACCAGTGGCAGGCCCGGACACGGTTACTAAAGCCTTTGTCTTAGCTCAGTCGCAGCCGGCAGCTTGCAGCCTGCGGGTGCCGAAGAATGCTCACTTCTGTCGATGGCCTGTCTTCGCCGTCGCTGCCGCCCCGCGAGAGCCTGGCCCCGCTGATTTCCTCCTTCGCCCCCTTTTCTTGCAATCTGCAGCGGCATGAGCAATGAGGAGATTGATGCAGCGGTGCAGGAAGCCAAGCGCGATATGTTCTCCATGCGCATCAAGTTTGCAAAGCGCGAGGTGGGCACCCCGCCCGCCACACCGGCATTGCCTTCGCACCCCTCTCGCAACTATGCTGCCACTCCCACGGCTCAACACCCACCCCAACACGCTTTCGTGCATCCCAACAGCGATAAGCCTACCAGCCCTGCTGATGTTACACCCTGCTGTTTATGGGTTCATCGTCGGTTACTTGCACTTTGCTGCCATTGGTGTCATGTGCTGAAAGCTGCCTTGTGCTGGGAGGAAAAAACTCTGGTCCCTAAGCAGGTTCGCCGGCTGTGTGGGGTAACCAACCCTCTAAGAAGTTCTGAGCACTAGGTCACGCATGCATGCCTGCTATCTTGCTGCCTCTTACCAATCCACTCTATGCTGTGCGGCCTAACCTGTTCCAGCTGCGTTGTGCAAGGCCCCTGTGCTTTTCGAGCCTCAAAAACGTCTGTTGTCGCTGGCACTTTACTCATCATGTAGCGCCCTCCATCCCCCTTGCATCTCGCACTGCAGGAGTGGAAGCCCAGTGACTACAGGGCCCTCAAGCGCAAGATTGCGCAGATGTTGACGATCAAGCGTGAGCGGGAGATTGAGCAGGGCATCAACCGCCGCGCATCTAAGTCTATGGAGCGGTGCGTGTTTGATTTATGACTGATCCTTCTATGCTATGGTTAGCAGTTTGATTATTGTGTCATGAATCAATTCGGAAGCGCGATGCATATTCGAGCAAGTTTCAAGCCAGAGATTGTATGTTGCTGCATTACTTCGCTTTGTTGCTTGGATATGCTGCCTGCTTTGTATCTTGGCTTGCTGCAATCTTGGCCCGCTGCAATCGCAGGCTGGGGCAGGCCAGGTTCTTGTTCGTTTGACTCGGTCACGTTACCCAACTTGCACTATCAATAGCTTGTTGTGCTCTCCTTACCGTTGCAGGCGCAAGCTGGTGGAGGCCGGCCTGGGCAAGTTTGCCAGCTGAGTAGCACAGTCATCCAGCTCAGTACATGCAGCGGCAGCGCTACACTTTGGCGGAACTGGCAGGTGAAGTGGCTTGGACTGCAGTTGACCCATGGGCCTGTTAGCCATGCGTGAGTTGCTGGCACACTTAGGTTAATGCTTGATGTCCCTTCTCTGTAATCAGACGCACCGTACTTCACCAGTAATTGGGCTAGCTGCCATTCCAGTATTGGTGCTGTCAGCCAACCGCTTGTGGCTTTGCAGCTGCTTGACTTTAGCGAACTGGAGGGATGGGGTAGTCGATTCATCTCATGGTGCCTGTTAGATATTATATAACATCATTCTCTACTTTGCTTATACAACATGTGTCAGACCTGTCGGTGGAAGCCACGAGCTCATATCTACACAAAAAGCGCATCACTTGGCAAGCACATCTAGCATTGTTGTGAGGTTGCGCTTGTGCTTGCCAGGAACAAACAGGCAGTAGCAGCCACCTATCTCTTTTATCCTGACCCCAGCCGCAGGCGAACTGTAGCACCGCATGGCTGCCTCATCGTCTTACATAAGGGCAGCCCCAAATCTCCCCGACAGTGCAATGCAATCTCCCCGACAGATGGCGGCGTAGCAGTAGAACCAGGAGCCAATTGGCTATTTGCTCTCTCTCCATGCTCGCTGCCCAAAGACAGCAACTAAATTATACGGTGGCCATAGGCATGCTTCATATACGACGTGCAGGGGCACGGGGCCTACTGGGCGCGGGGCCTACGGGAAAACAGGGCACGGCAGCGCATTTTTGTCTAGGAACACTGCGAGCATGACCGCCTGCTGCCAATTTGCTGCGCAGTTGCATCAAATGACCAATACAACGACTCAATATCTTTGAGTCAGTGGACTCAAGGCACCTCACCCGCACAAACTGTCAGCAACATTGGTACCAATGAAGCTGACCGGTAGTAGTCCGCAGCTGGGTTTGGGCAAATGGCGTGCATGACAGGTCTTACCGTTTCTTTTTGCGGCGCTTCCTTCGTCCCATTTCCTGCGCCGGCGCGTTGACCTCATGTTTGTGCTCCGCCCACCACTTGCAGAAACCAAATCACTTTTGCTGTCAAGCAAATTGCGCAGGGCTCCTGAATGCAGCGGGTAGATAGTGACATCAGTTGTTGCCAGCATTGCAACACTTCAGTATTACCAAGTTGTAAGCTACGGCGCAGTGCTCAAAAGCAGATCTGGACGGGCCGATTTAATGAAAATTGATGTTCAAAAACAGCACTGTAGCGCTATGGCTATGACCTGAATACAGCAAAGAAGCATTTTCCCGTTGGCAGCCCACCCTTCCTGCCAGGGAGAAGAACACCGTGTACCACCAGATCGTGTTCCCCGGCTTTGCTGGGTCCGCGCAACCTGTTACCAGCCAGCTGACGACTGCAGCGGCTGCCGCTGCTGCTTGGTCTGCCGAGAAGCCAATCAGCTGGGCGCAGGTTGCGATGACTTGGCCGACAAAGCTTGCATCTGGGGGACTGGTCAGTACAAGCAAGGCAGCACCAACGCCCCACAGGGTTGCCGCTTGCTTCGCCACCTAGTATTCAGTTCTGCTCATCACATAGTCCTTGTCCCTTTCCAAATTTTGGGCCTGCAAGGCAGGGCAGCGGTCTGCTGGTCCAACTAACGGCAGGATTTCAGCCAGTGCAGCTCTGAGGTCCATGCGCAGCTAGCTGACACCCATTATGGGTTCATTGCTCACATAAACAGCAAGAGGTTTCTGTGCCAGTTGATTGACCTTCCCCGCCCCTGCCGCTGGCTGGCAGATGGACGGCGAGGCTGTCCTGAGCAAAGCTGCAGTCAACCTCCAGTCACCTCATCCGTTTGTCCATTAAACGCAGGCATCCAGGGCAGCAGGCACGAGTTTGCTTACCTCCCTTTGCCCCGCTTGGCAAAGGACTGCTGCCTGCTGCCTCGGAGCCGAGGCCAGGTTGGCGGGCATGATGGCAAACTGCTGCCTCAGGCGCCAGCAGGCCTGCTGCCCTGCTGCCCGTGTCACCCGGCCAAGAGCCGGCCGCCCCAACCGAAGAGGAGCAGCCTGCATGCTGCACTGCATGGCTCACAGCGGCAGAAAGATAACAGAGGGTATTCTTCTCTCAAAGAGGCGAGGGTGCGAGAAAGGCAGCGGGTGGAAAGGGTGGCGCGGTCAGCAACGCCGCCGCAGCGCTCATATTACCTAGCGCGGTCAAGCAGAATCCATATCAGATCAGCTGAACCACCACAAATCCTAACTGGCGAACTGACTGGCAGTTGAACTAAATCACAGCAGCCTGCAGCCTGCAGTGGCGGATCTGGCTTTCCATTCCTGCGTATGCAGCGTACCCTGTTTTGGGATCTGCCACCGTCGCCATATGGGCGTTCCTAGCTGGCCCTACCAACCTCCCCGGTCTTCAGCTCATAGTCATGCGCTTTTGTGTCTCTGATTGCCAAATTGCAGTAACAGCCAGCTTGTTTATTGGTAATAAAAAGCCACGTTTAAGGGTCGAGCAGTACAAATAAAAAAGTGTCCGCATAACATAACAAGTGCAGCAAGTTGCACCAGTCGATCTCTCCATGCTATTCACCGCTGTTGCCTATCGCAGCTAGCCGAGTGGGTGCTACAGCTCTTCCGCTGCTGTCATCACGGAAGCAGCAACATCAGCAGCTGGGGCAGGTCCTCGGCGTGGTGAAGACATCACGTGCTCCTGTTCTAACTGCTGCTGCTGCCGGGCGGTGCCCGCATGGCGCCAGCGTGCAGCGGGCACCACTGCAGCAGGAGGCTGCCGGGTAGGCGACCAAGCGGCACTGCCAATGCCCCGCTGCTTCTCCTGCCCCTGCTGCCTCCTGCGCTGAGGAATCTGGATGGCTCCCGGGTGGCTGCTGCTGGGGCTGGCGGCTAGTCCAAGGATGGAGGGAGAACGCAGCGCGCTGCCAGGCTGCGCCGTCTGCGTGCTGATGGGGCCCTGAGCAGCCAATCTCGCAGTAGCCTGTGCCTGGCTGGGCTGAGTCCCTGGCTGGCGGGACCCTCCTGCACCTTTAACTATTGGGCTGAGTGGCGGTGTGACGGGCAAGCGGCTGCCAGCCTGCATACGCCTGCTGCCGCTTGCACCCCACACTGCAGGTGCCTGGCAGTCTAATGCTGCCAGGCCCAAATTGCTTGCAGCTGCATGCTTGTGGCTGCTGACCTGGCCGGCATCAATGCTGGATGTCTGGGGTGGGGATCCCATACTGTTGTGCCCGCCTAGGTGCCGCGCCATGCTGCTGCCATGCAAGATGCCAATGCGCTGCTGCTGTTGTTGTTGCCGCTGCTGCTGCTGTTGGGCGTATTGTGCCTGTCGCTGCCCAACATTCGAGGCACCATGTTCTGTGTGCTCTACTGAAGGCGCAGCTACAACCGCACCGCTGCTGCCGCTGCTGCCTGCCAACTCGTGTGCATCTACTGCCACTTGCTGCTGTGCTTCAGACCCTGCAGCAGCACGCGACGCATTGTCAGCATGCCGCAGGGAGCGGCCAGGCGGCGGCCGGCGCCCAGCTCTAAATGCTGCCCAGGGCTCCAGTTTAGGTTGCCGCCTTGCTGCAGTTCCACGCTTAAATGAAGCGTAGCTGAGGGAGTCTTCCGGCCCCAGTGGCTGTACCGTGCGCTCGTCTGCTTCCACCAAAGAGTGTCGCCTGTCCTGTTGGGCCCTAGGTGGCTGTTGGAAAGTGCCAACCGCCCTTGGTTGCAGCCTTCCACCCTCGCTGTAACCTGAGGCAGCAGTCGAGGGAGCCATCAGCAGTGGGCCGGCCACCACGTTAACAATGGCGCCAACCGCCAGTGCTTGCCGCTTTCCCTTGTCAAGCGGCGGCAGCTGCTCGCCATTGCCGAGTCGTGCATCACTCTGGCTGCCTGCCCCACCAGCAGGGCTCTGATGCTGCTCCTTGAGCTGTTCCTGCTCTTGCTGCTGCTGCTGCTGCTGCTGCTGGCGGATAGCCGCCAGCAGCAACGAAGCACCAGAGCTGCCAGCAGCACCATGGCTGCCAGGTGCACCACACGGGGTGAGGTGTAACCCAGCTGGGGTGCCCAATAGACTCGGTGTATCTTCTCTTTCCTCTAGTGCAGCAGGCGGGTGCAGGCCAGGCGAGCCTGCAACTGGGCTGCCGCTGCCATCACTGCCAGCATCCACCTCCATCCCACCAGCAGCAGCTGCCATGTGGGGCTGTCGCTGCCGAAAGGCTTGCCTGCCAGCTGCCACACCGGAGTGTCCAGCATCCCCACTTTTTGCCACCGGCATGTCTGCCAACACCGCAGGCGAGGGCGCCAAGCGCTGCCTGGGGACGGGAGAAGCATGCCAGCTCTGCTGCAGCAGCGAGCCCATGCCGTCCTTGAACTTTGTAAACTCCTGCTGCTGCTGCTGATGTGGCGGCGATAATGCCAACGGCTGTCGCAGCTGCTGCTGGGTGCTGGGCCGGTAGGCAGGGATGGTGTGCTGCTGCCGCACAGAAAGGCGTCGATGCAGCGGTAACTGCTCCGCAGCATCCTCTCCAGCGCCATACCGCCCCGCTGCTGCCCTCTCCTGAAGCTTACGCCGCTTGTGCAAGAGCAGCATGCGGGCCTCTAGCTCACTCTGGGCCAACTCCTGTATACACAATGAACAGGCAGGCAAGCAGGCAAACAAGTATGACAAGGATGTCAGCAGTTTGCATTTGAAACTCCACTTCTGTCTGGTCCTTTCTTTACTTTCCCTAGTCTAACCACCGCTTTTCCATATGCGGCAAGTCGCCTGGCAACGTCTTCAGTCCTATGCAGCACAGCACATGATGCTGGGTGAAGCCACTGCCAACTGCCCCGGTGTACTGCCCCAACCCACCTGTGCCGCTTGGAACTCTGGTGTCAGCCATGTGTGTGAGTCGGCAAAGTAAGGCATGGCCAGCAGCTGGGTGGCAGTGGGGCGGGCAGCAGGGTCCACCTGCAAGACAGCAGCCATTCGAATGACGCTTTACAGACCAGTAAAGCAGGTGCACCCCTCAGTTACCTGATTCTCTGTAACCTACCACCACCAACAAACCACCATTAACCCGCTGCCAGTTCCTGGCGGGCCCGCACGTTACCTGCAAGCACGCCTCCAGCATCTCTAGAAGTGCCGACGAGAAGTGAGGAAAGCGGCGGCGCAGCGTGTCCGCCTCCCGCGACCGCGGCAGTGCCATGCGGCTGTACCTGCAGTGCGAGGTGCGAGGCAAGCATGCAATGTCACACATGAAGTGGCTCCTTGTGTTTTACTTGCGTGCCTCCTGATCTCCCTACACTCGAAAGCCTGCTTTACACACAGTAATGGCTGTTTTCCTGACTGTGGCTGGGGCATGTTGATCCAGCCATCAGCACTCACACTGGGTGATCCTGCAGCCAGCCCATCTGTGACTCAGTCAGCTGCCCAAAGCACTTGAGGATAAGGTACAGCTGGTCCTGCGGTTAGGGGCAGGGCGCATTCAGACGTTAGGAGCTTGTGGGCACCGTAGCATGCCTGCTGGTCACAATATAGGTCTCTAAAGACAACAGCTCTGGAAGCGCCCAAAAGCAGCAAAGTCGTGCTGCCATTCCTGCGACCAATCTTCCCAGGGCCTCGTGTCAAATTGCTAGCTGCGGAGCACTCCTTGGAGTGCAGCAGCAAGCTCCTCGCACCGGCCAAGCGGCCCTAAACCTCTTTCCCATGAGCCCACGTACCTGATCGCTTTCCCCAGGGAACAGCGGCAGCCGCGACACAAGCTCTGCCAGCAAACAGCCTGCAAGGGGGGTGGGGACCAGGTAAGGTATAGCACGATGCAGCCGGGCAGCTGGCCGGTGGCTGCCGGCTGGGATTGGGATTCACAGCATGTGTCAGCTGCAGTCGAATATTAAAAACCCAGCTGTGGCAGCGGCAGGGGTCACATGCGTATCAGCGACAGTTGGATGCCCTCCTGCCTGCCTGCCTGCCTGCCTGCCTGTGCCTGCCTGCCTGCTCGCTCAGCTGCACTGCCCAGGTCGCCTCATCTGCGCCATTCAGAAGGACTGGCAGCCACATACCAGCAAGAATGTTGCAGAGCAGCTGTCCAATCTCACCTACAGCCCAAATGTCCACCTCCGGCCCTCTGTACCGCCCACCACCCAGCAGTAGCTCAGGGGAGCGGTACCAGCGTGTCGCCACATACTCGCTGTAGCGCAGGCCATCTGCTGCACTGCCAGTGTGGCGATCGCCATCCAAGTTGCTGCCACCTATGCCTCCCCCATCCGCTGAGTGCATAGGACGCGCAAAGCCAAAGTCACAGAGCTTGAGAATGCCAGCGTTGTTGAGCAGGATGTTCTCGGGCTTGATATCCCGATGGATGACTCGCTTAGCTGCATGCGGCAACGACATGAGAGCGGCGCAGGCAGTGTCATCAAGGAGCGACAGTTGTTAAATGACAGCATATGCAGATTAAGGTGCAAGTAGGCTGCACGCCTGCTGCTGACCGGTAATTTCTTCATGGCCGCGTAAATCAGGGCAGCACCCAACACCTGCCGTGATGCACTCTGAGGCCTGCCATCCAATTGACCAGCCAAGCAGCACCTAGCGCCCTGTCCACACCAGTAGCTCACAGTGCATATACTCCAGTGCTTGCAGCAGCTGCCACATGATGCGCTTGACTGTTGATTCAGGCAGCCCAGCTGGGTGCCGCTCCAAATCCTCCAGCACTGCGGCAGGGAGAGGCATGCGAAACTGATGGCTGCATAACTAGTGCAGCAGCGTGCAAGTTTTCCATGATATAGCCTGGGGCAACAGGCTTCGGGCGCCAGGGCAGGCCAGGGCAGGCCAGGGCAGCAGGTGCTGGTGACATCATGACCTTGGGCCGTCTGCAGCCAGCACCCAGTTGGAGCTAGCACCCAACAACCTGTCAAAAACGCAGCAGAGTACCTGTCTTCTCTAAAAACTCGAAGCACAGGTACAGCTTGCCGCCTTGGCGGAACACGTCCAGCAGGGTAACGATGTGTGGGTGGCGCAGCGCGCGCAGCAGCTTCACCTCTCGCAGCGCAGTTTTCCGCACAGCGGCTGCGTCCTCGCCCTGCAACTGGGTGCTGAGTTGCGAGTCAATAGCCAGCCTAGAGGCATTGCAGTTGTGACCTTCAGGTAATTTAGGATCAATGCTGATGGCTTGCTGAAGCTGCGAGTGGTGCAGTATGGCAACTAGTCTGCCAAACTGTTCATTTACTTTCAAAACACGAGCTGCCGCTATCCCTGCCAGCAAGTTGGTGCGCACCTCCCCATCAATTCGGCTCTTGAACTTCTTGATGGCCACCACCTCCCCCGTCTCACGGTTGCGGCACTTGAGAACGGTGCCAAACGTGCCCTGCAGTGCAATGAGCAGCCAGAGCGAGCGACGACAAGGGGTGACCGCTCGACTGGCGGCAGCTCTTAGCAGCAATGCAAGCCGAGGGTTGTCCCTACCCGCTGTCCGCCGCACTCACCTCTCCAATGCGCCCAAGGTTCTCATATGCCTGCAGACGGGGGCCCGCGGCAGCAACTGAGTGGGTTCCGCAGCGACCCTTGACGCAAAGCGCAACGCAAGCGGTCAAACCGCGGGGTCCTTGGATGCCGGCCACTCACCTCCATACTGCAGTCTGCAGCGCGGGGGCTCGTCACAGGGCAGAGCGGCGCCCTTCCCTTTCAAGGCTGAGCGAGTAACGCCCCGCCTGGGCTTCCGCTGCGTTTCATGTAAGCTGAATTGCTTGAAATTATGATGTGTTGCTCACAAACACCTACCAGTCCGGAATGGGCCTTGCAGCAGGCCAAGGCGCAGCGAGCATGCCACGTCGGCCACTGCTGTGAGTTCTCACCCTGAAGAACTCACCCGGGCATAGTCTTCGTCCCCCGCAGGGGGGTTCGCAAGCAGCATCGTCACGGCATTGGGGTTCATTGGGTGTTGCGAACTTCCTAGACGTGATCAATCGCGGGTAGCCCGGGGGAGCATGTGAGGCTCAACTGTTGCTGTGTTAGTAAAACTATCGGGGAAGACGGTTTCCGCAGCGGGTCGGTGGGAATGCGCAGTTCAGCCGTGCACCGCCGCTTGCTGCCAGTGGCACCAGCAAGGCTACGGGTGCCTGGCGCCAGCCAGCCTGCAGTTGCAGCATATTAGCTCTTCTGGTGTACGCATTCAGACATTACAACGCATCGCAGACTTGTGTGATTGGTCAATAGCATCTGTTGCAATTCCTCGTTATGAAGCAACGCGCTCAAACTTTCGTGCGTGCTAGAGGCGGTGAAGCTGCCTCCCCATGCGAACTTTGCTCCTTCCGCCCAGCGGAAGCCTTTTGACGGTGAGACCGGTCTTTATCGTACGAACGAGGCATTCAAGTGTTGTTGTTTGCATGGCGGGGTGCGCGGTGTCATGGTGATATGAGCGGTCCATCGCCAGCGGCAGCGGCCATTCCCGAGGTGCACCTAGGCCACCTTTCTTTATGCTATCCATCACCACCCCAACAACTGCTTCTGCTGTGAGGCTGCTACGATTTAGTTAAGCCCTGCAGGCCTTTCCAAGACAGCACCACGGCGTGGTGGTTGCTTCCTTGTCGGCACCCGCCCTGAGCAGCCTGCTTTCCACGTTGGGAACGCTGGCCACGAAGTTGAAGATTCTGCCCTTCGTCAGAGGGCGTGGAGTGGAAGTGGGTAGGCTTTTGACCCCCTTGGCTCTGATGCTCTGCCACTGTACGCACAGCCGGAGGAGTTTGGCGCTGGTCCGAGGCCGCGGTGGGAGTGCAGCGGTTTCCCATTGACTGATGGGAGAGTTGGTGACAATTGAGCTGCCGCCACCTGGTTGATGCAGGCAGCCACACTGCACGCCAGCTGGCAACACCAGAGCCATTTAGCTCTGTGCAATTGATTGTAAGAGTGGGTGCATGCTGTATGCTGGTCTTGTAGGGGCATAGTAGACCTGTTCCTCTTGTAGCGACACGTCCGACACATGTTTTGTAAGAGAGAGCCAGTTCTCAAAGTAAGAGCAGTATACCCTTACTCTATCAAAGCTGTCTGCGACTTCAACTTGGCATTTGAAAAGACACATTCGCGTGTGAGCATGAGCTAAGACCAGGGAGATGGATGGGCCCGCTGAGAAAGCCCATACGGCGGCGGCAGACCCCCCAGTAGGTTACGCTGCATATGCGGGATTGGAGATCCAGATGCGCCATTGCAGGCTGCTATGAGTGAACATTTACTTTTGCAGCCAGCTGTTTGTTATGGTGGTTGAATCTTATCCGATATGGACGCTTGACAGCACCCTGCGATCAGAGCTCTGCGGCGGCGGTGCTGGCTGCGCCGCCCCTTCCACCCTTCGTACTTTGTGCCTTCCCGCCTCTGCCACAGGCGAGCACGGTCCTTCGTCTGCCTGCTGTAAACCATGCAGTGCAGCATGCAGGCTGCTCCTCTTCGGCTGGGGCGTCCTAATCTTTGTCGTGTGCCACAGGCCGCTGGGCAGAAGGGTGGCGCTTCGGGCAGCAGCCTGCCCTCCTCCACCACACCTGCGTATGCCTTCGTACTGCACTGCATAGGTAGTACGCGGCGATGGAAGAATGACAAAAACGTCCACCCGAGCAAGCTTGTTGACGTTTGAAAGCGGTTTCAACTGTTGCAGGCCATGACGCCGGCGCGCCTGGCTCAGCAAGGCTGGCAGCAGTCAGGGTAGGTGGCAGCGGCCCCGTTCTGGGACACCACCGGATAGTGAAGGGGAAACCTTTGCGAGGTGTCTGCCAGGAGACCGGGATTCGAGTCGTGGACGTGACTCGATTTAAGTTGTACCACTCTTTTGAGTTGGGATTGGCTAAATGATTAACGGTACCTTGGTATCCAGCTTCCAAGGGGACCCAAGGGTCGGATCCTGAACGCAGTGGTTGGTGCATTTATTCATTCCTGTCTGATTGTACCTCCCCGCCAGCGGGTTTCCTGGCGCAGACTCTGTAACTTCCCTCAGTTTCAGTTTTTTTTATTGAACGCTGGAAACTAAACTGGCCAGTATGGGGAGCGCTGCCAATCCCGCCAGCAGTTTGGCTGAGAACCAGGCATTCCTCAACCCACGCCCAGGGCGTATCATTTCCATTTCCATTTTTTTGGCAGCGACCGGGCATGTTGCAAGAGGGCTTTTGCAGAGGGCTTTATAAACGGACTGGTGGAGAGGAAGAGTACTGATGCTGAGGGCAGTTGGCTTCCCAGCTGCACTTGGCTAGCCTGCAGAACCAAATCTGCTCCAGGGGATTTACACAATCGCAAGGCGCAGATTCGTTCCTAGGTTCCTAGGTTTGCCGCTGTGTTTGCATCTACTATGAAGTAACCGGCTGCGCATGGCGCAAACGCCTGCCTGCACAACTAAACATGTAAGGGTTCAAGAAACCATGGTTTTTCGTTGACGCACTGAAAGGACCAGGCACGGCGGCCCGCTGCTGCTTGCCGCCGCCATGCTGACTATGCTGACTTTTACATCACCGTGCTGGAGCAAACAGCCATAGGAATGCTGGGAAAACCCTGCAGAAAGGCCTTGAACGTAGGCCTATGCCTTGGTTGGCCCGTTCACGTACTGACAGCTAGCTGCCCAGCAGCAAAACGCTCAGAACACCACATTGATCTGGAATGCGTCCAACAGGTTTTGAGCCTGCTTGCGCACAAGGACCTGCGGGCGGTACAGACGTGCGGTACAGCTTGAACTCAGGTAAGCGGAGCAGTACAGAATCGCAGTACAACAGGTAAGGTAAGCCAGGAACTGCAGTACTGGGGGTGCAGCACAGCAGCTAGTTACGCATGCAGAGCGTACACCCAGGTGCACTACAGCTGATAGGTGGGTATCTATTGCGAACAGCACAGTTGGAAAGCGGACTAGTTGAGTTTAAGGGCAGTGCAGGAGGCACTATGGCGGCGGCAGAACACAGCCATCAACCCAGCCGCTGAGGTGTCATGGCAGCCGCCGCTTACCGCCATATCACCCAGCCACCAGCAGTAGGCAGGATGCACCCATGCACCCCACCGTCACCCGCTGTTCGTGTGCCGATTGGTGTTTTACACCCATACGAAGCGTCCAACCACCAACCGAAACAACCACATACGCACCCACCTACCCACCTGATTCACTGCCGACTGCCCGTGTGCCAGCGCCATCAGCACCGGCTGCACCCGAGACTTTAGAATGAACTCCTGCAGCAAAAGGGCAGCGGGACAGAGGTGCACATAAGTAAGCGTGCCAGGCAACACCACAAACAGGCACATAGCCCACCCAAGCCGCCTTGCAAGACTCCGCACCCACCCGAGTGACCACGCTCCTGAAGATTACACCATGTCCCGCATTTGCCCCCTTAAACCCAGCACGCACTTGTGCACTTGCCTGCCAAAACCCAGCACCCAGTACATGCTTTTGCTCGCTGCAACCCAGCACTCAATTCTGGCACCCACGAGGAATATTCCAGCATCCGCTTCATGCACCTGCCTTTACACCCAGCACCCAGCTGGCGCACCCACCCTCCTGCAACCAGCACCCACCTTGGGTCTGGGGTGGTGCTGGTACATGGCGCGCAGCATGCCCAGCAGGCTCAGCGCCAACGTGGCGCTCACAGCGCCCCCCATGGTACCGCCGGCAGTACTGCCAGCTGTACCGGAGGCGGGACGCTTGAGCAGCTCGACGATGCGTGGGGTAAGGCCGCCCTGCATTTGGAGTACACGTTGAACACAGCTGTTATCTACGAAACAAGTTTACCTAGCTTGATTATCCACTGTGTTACCTCAGTTCACACTCATTCTTATCAAGGTAGTACCCACATTTGTTCGAGAACACTGCAGCGCGTCGCAGCCGGGGTGGTGCAGCACAATGCACTATACAAACAACATGCACGCATGCAACCAGTCCTACCACATCACTGTGTGCACCGCACCGGCCCCTCACCACCACACCATCTTGGACACCGCACCGCACAACCACACACTTAGCACCATCACCCATCAAAACCAGCCACACACAAAGCAGAATACCACCCCCCAGGCCACCCACCTGTGCCAACGCCACGGCCAGGCGGGGCGAGCGCTGCATGAGCCTCAGCAGAGAGGCAAGCAGCGACTGAAGGCCCTCGCCCTCACCCCCACCGCCTGCACCACCTACAGCATCGGGGGGGGGGGGGGGGGGGGG
>JAAMXP010002920.1:0-23101 GCA_019693395.1 Ettlia oleoabundans | reverse complement strand
TCCCATAGGCATGCAGCCTCCCTGTTCCCCTGCAGTGCTCAAGCCCCCCTGTTCAACCTACTTCCTGTGCTCAGCCAGGTGCGCCACCATGACACCACGCGGGTACCAGGGTGCCGCCTGCACGCCGCGTATGCCGCCATCTGCGCTGCCACCTGGCATGCCGGCTGCCAGGGCCGCGCTCATGGCATCCCGCACTCCTCCGCTGCCACCAAGAGCAGCTGGCTGAGTGGGGTGCGCAATGCCAGCTACAAAGCACCAAGAAGGAGAGCAGCAAAGCAATGAGCATGGGTCAGACCAGGAGCCATCACGCAACCTAGCCAGACTCATAGGGCACTAGTGGTGGGGTCAGGAAGCAAGCTATGGCACAAGGCCCACCAGCATCCCACGGAGGCTCACCAGGTTCCCCCCGCTGCTGCTGCTGCTGCTGTCCCACCGCCACCGCCGGCATGCGCATTTGCTGTGCAATGCTGGCTGACTGCGGCAGGCTGCGCCTGGCCCTGGCCACCAGGTGCTGCCCACTGTCCATGGGGCCCCACTGCTCCGACATGTGCAGCCGGCTGGAGGTGGCAGCAGCAGTGCCACTGCGCTGTGGTCCCCTTGAGCTGTTGCTGGCAATGAGGTGCCCGCCTGCACCCGCCTGCGCCATCATCGACTGCTCCACAGCAGCTGACAGGTAGGAAGAGGCGTGCAGCAGGTGGCGGGCCTCAACCAGCAGGCTGTAGGTGGAGGCAGAGGGTGGTGGGAGCAGCATGCTGCGACTGCAACTTGCCGCAGCCGTGCCTGATGCGCCGCCCCCACCGCGGCTGTCCGATGTTGCCAATGAGTCTAGGGAGCGGCGAATGCTGGCCTCCCCCCTTGAGCTGGACACCACAAACGCCTGATGCACCGCGGGCGGCACAGGCGGGTAGCCCGGACGTACGGGCAGCACCGGCGGCCGGCTGCTCCTGGCCGCCCTCAAGCTGCCAGTTGCGCCACCCTCCCTGTCCCTCAGCACCCGGGCTACCTGCTGGGCGTCCTGCTGGGGGGCAGGCGGGAGACGAGGTGGAGCAAGCAAGTCGGTGGGCCACGGTGTAACCTACCAGTTGGGGAGAAGTGAGTGGTGCTGGATGCGTTCCAAAGACGGGGAGACCTCCATACATACTACACTGTCTGGCCTCCCTGGGTGCACCCGTCAGGACGCATCAGCTATTCCATGCTCACCATCCTTCCACAGTGATACCTGACCTAACCCCACCCATTCCGCCACGCGCCCCCTGGCCCTACCCACCCTCAAGTCCAGTGGCTCGCCAGCCAGGCGCGGCAGCACCAGCGGCAGCAGCTGCGCATGCACATCCGCGTCACTCAGTTGACCCGCCGCCGACGACAAAAAGTCCAGCGATGCAGCTCTCAGTGGCGTGGGTGCCCCAGGCCCCAGAGCAAGCGTCGCTGGGCTGCACAGGCGCGCTGCGACCAAGAGCAAGTGACGCTGGCGCAGCAGGCCACGCCGCGCCACTGCAGCCAGAAAAGCCACCGCCTCTGCTGCCACTGCGGGCTCACTGTCGCCCACCAGCCTGTCCAGAAACGGCAGCACAATGGCGGCCACGCCGTCGGCCCCCAGGCTGGGACACACACCCACAAAGGCGGCATAGAAGGCGGCACGGACCTGGGGGCGGGAGGTGGGGGAGGTGGAGGTGGCAGGTAGGTGGGCACATGGCATGTGGGTAGGGGACTGATTGGCATGTGCGGGCCCAGGAGACAGTTCTGGCACTAATCATGCAAGCGTCAGATTGAGCCGGAAGGAGGCTTGCAATATGTGTGGCAACCACCAACCTCCTTGGCTGATGTTCACCCCGCCGAGCGCATCCATGCAGGCCGCCCCGCCCGCACCTGCCAGCTGTGGCTGTTGAAGAAGGTGAGCAGCGAGGGCAGCAGCACGTCGGCAGTGTCGCGACGCCCCACAAATGCCGCCAACTGTGCCAGGTGCGGCATCAGCGCCAGCTTTGTGTCTGGGTGTGGCCCCACCAGCAGGTCGTGAACCACACGCTCAACACCCGCACGCAGGTGGGCCATCTGGTGAGCGCAACGTGGGGTGGGGCACAGCGTGGGGGTAGGGCAGCAGCAAGCAGGCGTTAGCAGGCAAGCGGACGGGCAGGGATTGCAAAGTACGCAGAACTTTGTATTGTGCAGTTGAATGGCGGTGGCTGGAACAGGCCTGAGATGCGAAGGGGGTCAATGCGACGGTGAAACCCCAAACCTCTCAACTCTGGTTGCATTGCCCTACCAGGAACATCGCAGGATGGATGCGGGCAGTGCAGAAAGCAGTGCAGTGCAGGCGGGGATGCTTGTGGTGCAGCCGAGCTGTGAGATGAGCAGCCAGCAATCTGCTGGTCATCAAGCAGTCACCTCACCTCTTCGTCGTAGTTGAGCAGTGGGGCACCGCCAACAGCCTCTCCTGCTGCGCTGGCGCCCATCTGTAGTCGTCGGCGCTGCAGCTGCTCCAGGAATGCCTGTGCGGTAGCCGCCAGCTGAGTGATGCAGGAGGCATACTCAACCTGAGTGGGTGCAGGTGGGAGGAAGGGTGAGGGGTTATGCAACAGGGGTAGGCAATGTGAGTATACGGGGGGGTGATGGCAGGTCGTAAGCAAAGAAAAGGATGGAGCAGAGGAGCCAAACAAGCCTGCATATCAATGTCCTTCCATCTCTGCAGCCTGGCACGCAACAAGCAAGCGCGTACTTCACACCCCAACTTCCTGCTTCCAAGCCCCGGCCCCTTCCCGCTTGCCTGCACCAGCAGCTCTGGGTCTGATGGCAGAAGGCTGAGGCAGGGCAGCACATACTCGTTGAACACCTTGGCCTCGCTGGGGGGTACGCCGTGCACCTGAGGGGCAGGTGTGGGGAGGGGTCGTAAGAGGCAGCAACAGCAAGGCTGGACTACCATTGTGTACTGGTGCAATGCAAGGCTGCAGCAAGAGGGCCCATGGCATTGATAACCACGACAGTGCAGCGCCCGTTGTTACAGGTCCAACGCGAGCAAGTATGTACTGGCCAGGCTGACATGGCGCGGCAATGGAGCGCAGGCCCAGCACGGCACTCCCAACCTGCGCCAGCACACGCGCCACCGCCCGCAGTGCCACCGTCTTGACTCCCGCCAGCGGCTCTGAGGTTGCGGCCACAAGGTAGGGCAGCACGCGCTGCAGACGAGTCTCGTCGTCGCAGTGTGATGCAGCATCGCGCAGCAGCCACACCACGCGCGCCTTGTGCTCCTGCAGCCGACTGCCGCGCAGCAGCGTGCACAGCAGCACCGCTACCAGCACCATCCCCTCGTGTTGGACAGGTGGCAACTCCTGCCCCTCAACCTGCTGATCTAATGGCTGCTGCAGCTGCCGGGCTGACAAACCCTCCAAGCTGCTGCCGCGGTTGATATGCTTTGTGCCTGCCGGCTGTGACGCCGACCGCGCCGGCTCAGCGGGCTGCAGTTGCTCCAGAGGATGGCGTTCTGCAAGCTGCTCAGCCGCGCTGTCGTTGCTGGTGATGCTGCTGGAGTGGCGCAGCACTGGGCGCCTTGTGCCGCCCTGGCTGCCGCCACCAGAGCGCCCCTCCAGCCGCTTCAGTGACGCCTGCGCATCAGCCAGCAGCACCCCAACCGCCTGCTCCATCGCTGGCCTGGTCCCGGCCCGGCTCCCATCCTCACTCGGGCTCGTTCGCAATTGTTCCGAGCTTTGACAAGCAGCGGGCACTGGAGCAGCAGGCGCTGCCCCGCTGTTAGCGCCTCCTGCGTCATCTGCTGCTGCTGCTCCCGCATCACTTGCCAGTAGCTGCGCTTTGACGTGCTGGTACTCGCGTGTGGCCAGAGTAATGCGGGCGTCTGTGTCCAGGTGCAGCATTGACGCCAGGAAGGGGTGGATGGTGGAGGCAAGGTAAGGGGGCACCGCCGCTGTGCAGGCCTCCTGCACATTGGCAGGCATAAATGACATGGTTACCATGCCTGGCATCGTGCCATCCGCAAGGGGGCTATCACATGCAGCCGCAGCACGGGGCAGACTCAAAACCACACCAACCGGCCAATAACCTGGCCACTCGAGTAACATGGAAGCCAGCATGGGGCGCCTATGGCCATAAGTCGGCCACCCGCCCAGCTTGTTCACACCCACCTGTAGGTACTGATGCACGCTGTGGCGCTTTGCCGGGTCACGCTGAACCATATGCGCCAACATGCCGCGCACGCTGCTTGGCACCTTGTGCAGCGGCGCCAGCGCATTGGCAGCCGCTGCGCCTCCCTGCCTGTATGCCAGCAAGCGTGAGTAGTCAAACAGGGGTTGTCCGTCCAGGAACAGCTCAGCCAGCACACAGCCCAGGCCAAACACGTCCTGCAGTCCGGGACAAGGGAGGGGGGGTGGGTGTGGTACGTTTGGTGGGCAGAGCAGACTGGAGACGTGCCGGTTTGGCCACCACAATGCCGGAGCAAGAGTGTGTGAGGATGTGTTGTTCCTGCAGAATGCATGCAGAAAGGAAGAAGTCTGTGAGGCATAGCGACGGCAGCGTGAGAGGCCCTCACCATGGCTGGGGTCAGCGGCGCATCAGCTGCCTGCTGGGGCGTGATTGGAGCTGCAGTTGGGTCGTAGAATCGCTCCGGGGCCAGGTAGCACTTGCGGCGCCCCGAGGTGTCAAAGAAGAAGGAGAAGTCTGCGGGGTTGTCTGCTGGGAGCAGCGTTGGTTTGTGGGGTGCAAAATCCACCAGGAAGGCCCAGTCCCAGGAGGTGAGCGCCACGTTCTCCGCCTTGATGTCGCCATGGCACACACCGCGATCATGGCACTGAGCCAGCGATAGCAGCAGCTGGTACGCAATCCAACGCTGCACCAGGGGTGACCAGGAGGCAAGGAGTAGATGGTGGCATTGGCGGCCAGCATTGTAGGCAATGAATGACAACACTTGACCTGGACTGGCAAGTGGTGACATAGAAGGGATAAACACTGCTTTGATGTGCGCAGCAGAGATGATCAGCAGAGACGGGTTGCAGGCCAGCCAGCAGCCTGCAGCTAGAAAGCCCAGCTATTTCATATCCCTTCCATCTGCTATGTTCCATCAGTCCAGCAGTGGCGCACCTTCTCTATGAGGGTGAGGAAGGGGCGTGTGGTGATGCGCTGCGCCAGGTTAGCGTGCAGGTACTGTCGTACCAGGAAGGCGGCTCGCTGGCTCTCGTACACGCGCTGCACCGGCCAGACGTGAGAGTAGTCCAGCCCAGCCAGCGCAGCATGTATGCCCAGTAGGCGGTCCCGGTAGGGGCGCAGCTCTGGTGAATCCGCGCCCTTGGAGTACACCTGTGCCAGCCGTCAGCAAACAGGGCGGCAGCATTTGGGGCTGGACGGTCGCCAGGGGCAAGTGTGGTAGTAGGGAAACAGATTGCCTGAGGGCTGACAGGATCCGGTCGCATCAGATGTACGACCCGGCGTGCCTGTCTCAGCAACAGAGCAGAGCAGCTTGAGAGGCACCTCACTAAGCAACTGCCGTATGCGGTAGCATAGCCCCGCTCACCTTCACCACCACCAAGCCGCCCTCGTCGTGCACGCACAGCGAGCTCTTGAAGAAACGACCGCCGCCTGCAGATCTTTGGAGACAAGGCATGTGTCAGAGCGCTGTGGGGAAGGTGGCAGGCCTGCATGGGACAGCAGTGCCCAACTCAGGGATCAACGCCAGGCGGACAGGAGTGGGCGGCGCACCAAGGCTGTCCTTGTAGGTTAGGCTGCCGCCAAGCTCGGCCACGGCCTCAGCTGCAGCCAGCCGTGAGGGCTGTGTGAGCTGATTTCCCATTACGGGGGAGGCTTAGGGAGGCTAAGGGCTGTACAAACACGCTACATCGACACGCCCGGTGGAGTGCGCTTCCCGACGGTGACGAAAACAAACGATGTGCCAGTGCATCCCGCAAAGCGGATATTTAACACGTAAGGACGCTTGGTTGGGCCACGACTAGGTGCCAGCAGCAGGCACCGCAGCAAAACGGTACTCTCGGTTCTTGCTTTTGTAACCACTCCCACTCCTGACGGCTGCGGTAGGAATCATCTTGGAAGCAGCTGCATGTGGTGTTGAGCGCAGAATGGAGGGCCCTACAACGCTGTCCCAACCACCCGAAGCAACCCCCCATACACAGCGAAAGACCGTGCAATTCGATCTTTCAACCGACGGCTGCCGCGAAACGGGTGGTAAGCGGGCGGAAGTCTCCCCCGGTGCCAAGGACGTCGCAGCTGCCGGCAGCCAGTGCTTTGAAAACCAGCTTTTCAGCCCAGGGGTCCTTTGGCAGGATTCTTGGACCATTGAAGCCCAGCATTCGGGCAGGATGGATGCCCCCAAAAGCAGCAGTCCCTACAGCGTGGCGGCTTTGAGCAGCGTGGAGCGCACCCCAGCTAGCAGCGCCGCTGAGTACACGCCCGCCAACGCCGCCTACCTGGAGTCGGCACGCAAGGTGGACGACCTGCGTGGGCGGCTGGAGAGTCTGGAACAGGCACTGAGGGACATGGAGGCCAAGGCAGTGCAGCATCTGGACAAGAACCTGCAGGAGAAAGTGCTGGCCACCGCAGGTGCGGAGGGGGCATTGGGTCAATCCCGATGCAGGGTTGCGAGTGTCTTGCAAACGCTGTATGGCGCACTATTGACCATGTTTGGCAAACAATCTCGCAAGCTTACCTGTCTTTGTTGGCTATAACGCTTACGTTGTGATTGTGATTTTGTGGCTGCTGCATTGCTCTTCTCCTCTGTGCTGTCACCCTTGTGCAGCCAAGATAGTGCAGAAGCGCTTCCTGAGTGACAAGGAGCTGGACAAGAAGTTGCAAGTGCAAATCCTGCAGGTGAAGGCAGCTCACTGCTGTGCTACGAAGTGGCAGCGGCACCAGCAAGTTGTTGTTCCACCTTCGACTGTGCCCAATGCTCCGGCTTGCCAATTCCCTGCTGCTGAGGCTTGCGTTCACCCCCTTCTACAAGCCAGCTCAGCTTACACATATTCTCCTGCAGACGGCCATGAAGGTGGTCAAGCGCCAGAGCAACGCTGCGTTGGAGGCCGCTGCGCAGGAGGCGGGCGAGGACACTACTCCAACGCGGCGGCTGGAGTTTGAGCAGCAGGGCGATTCTGCTGGCGCAACAATCGCAGCTGGGGTGCAGCAGTATATAGCGCACATTGAGCAGGTTGGTACGCCTCCTGCTCACATGTTGTTCAAGCACGCGTGCTGAACTTGTGCACCTTCCAAGATATTCAAATGCGAATAACGCATGCTGGCCTTATGCCCGCTTTTCATGAAGCTAGCCTCATTGCATCTACAAATGATGATGTTGGTTTGTTTCCTTGACCTCTGGCCACATCAAGCTTCTACCCTGTTGTCCTCAGGGTCTGGGTGAGGTGGTTCGGCGGCTGGAACGGAAGGTGGACGGCGTGTCGGCGTTGCTGGACCAGGCAAGGTTGGCGGCAGTGTTGACAGTCTTTCTAGTTGGTGATGGACCGGCGAACAAGCTGAGGCAACTGTTGCTGATGCATGCATGTGTCCGGCTGCTTCCTAAAGCGGAAGCGGGGGCCATGTTGCAGCTCAATCTCTACCTCTGGGGATTCGTGCTCAATGGGTTGGTTGCCTGCCAGTAAGCTGCTGACCGCCGCCGTCCTGCCCAGCTGCCTGCAGAATGCGCTGGAGCTCCTGGAGGCGCGGCTGGCCAGTGGGGTGGTGAAGCTGGAGCAGCGACTGGATGCCCTGGAGGGAGCACAGCATCTGCAGCAACAGATCAGGACATCGGGCACACTTGGTGCGCAAGGCATGTCTTGACCATTTAGTTCAAGGCTTTGTCTGGGTCAGCAGTGATGAGACATCGTGATAGGTGCATCTCATGCCGACCCGTTTTCACTGCTAGCATGCAAGCAGCAGCAGTGTGCTTGTACCCTGCCCTGCAACACCCTCGACACACCTGTTCCTTAGTCCTCGAAACCTGCCTACAGTTGCGCCATCCCAGCTGCTGGAGCGGGTGGCTGCTGTGGAAGCAGCCATGGCGGAGCAGGGGCATGCTGTAGCTGATCTACTGGCAGCACTGCACACTCAGGGGTCAGCACTGGGGTCACAGCAAGCTGTGGCAGCGACTTCAATGGTGCCGGCAGCAAAGGCACCCGAAGAGGTTGGAACGGCAACCGCGGCAGTACCAGCCGCTGTGTCCCCAGCAGCCACGGCACTCACAGAACAGCCAAGTGCAGTGTTGCACGAACCTGTGCATCCACCACCGCCCTTGCAGCAGCTGCATCAACGTAGGTCGGCGGCCGCAAAGCGCAGCGCGCTTGGGGACCCTGGTCGCTCCACAGCTGCCTCTTCTGGGCCAAAGCTGCCCCGCGTAAAGCCCATGCATGCCGCCGGCACCGCGCAGCGAGTTGCGATGGCAACAGCGCGGGAGCAGCTGGCGCGACAGGCAGCACGTGCGCAAGAGCAGCAGGAAGAAACACCAGTGTGGGTCAGCATGGTTCATGCGTTTGGCTGGATTGTGCTGTTGGTTCTCGGCTTTGTTGCAGTGGTGATGGGCGCCGTGGCGGTGATGGTGAAGAACGGCAGGCTGAATGAGAGCGACCTGGGGTTCCTGGTTGAATGATGTGCGCTGTTGGCCGTTTTGTTATCATCCTTTTTGCCTACAGATGTGAACAACTTCTGACGCTTGTCCTGAACTTGACATTACAAATAGTTTGGTGGAACCTGATGGTGCAACTGGTGAAGGGGTAGAGCAGCATGTGTACTGCTGCGCACAGGTTGTGCTTCCGTAGGAACAGAGCAGGTGAATTGCAGAAGGATGTCAACAAAATGTTTAAAAGTACGTTGAAAATGAGCAAGTTGCAGCGTGAGCTGCAAGACCCAATCATATGCTACACGTCCTTTGCTGTGTACAGTGTGCAAGAGTCATTGTGCTGGTGATGCCTGTTCATGTTGGGGGTGTGCTTGCGCTTTGCTGCTTGCGTCGGAGTTCCTCCGCAATCCACTGCAGCCCTTCAAGAAGCCCCTCGCCCGTCAACGCGCAGGATGCTTGCACATGCCAGTTGTGGGACTTGAGGGACACAATGTCCAGGCCCTCCGACAGCTCAGGCACAGTCATGGCACCCTTCTGAAGGCAACAAAGCCGAAAACGGCGGAGGGGGGTGGGGGGGGGCGACGGGGTGGGGTGGGGGGGGTCCTGTGATTTACACCTTGCCAACAGTCCTGCGCAGCAATGCTGGCATGCATGAGCTGCTGTTTGCCCGATGGTTTCCCAGCAGCGCGCTACTGTGCATGCTATGTGGGTAAGCCTCACCAGGTCCTGCTTGTTTGCATAGATAAGCACGCATGCGTTGTTCAGGTGCTCGTGCTGCAGCTGCGTGAACAACTCGTGCTTCAGGATGCCAATCCTTGCTCTGCAAGAAGCAGCACGAGTTAGCACATGGAGAAACTTGAATGCACATGAAATGATACACTGTTGGCCACCACACTCAAACCAACAAAGCAGACATAAACCTATCTACGTCTTCTGGGTTCGGGCATAACCTGGCGGAGGGATCAAGGTAGCCACCATTCCTTACCGATCTGAGCAATCCGCTACCACAATTACGGCATTAGTGCTGGTGTAATATGTAGCCCAACTGGGTCGCAAGTTGGCCTGCCCTGCAAGATCCCTATCAACGATGAAGACAGAGAGCGCGGCTGATAGTGAGGATATGCTCCCCATAGAAGCAACCTGAAGGTACACACTTGTCTGCCTGGACGATAGGCAAGGCACAGCCCTGCCAGCTCATTCACCTACCATATCTCAAACTGCAAGTTGTCATGCTTCACCTGCATCATGAGAACAATTGGAAGTGACGTTTGGTGTCGTGAGATCCTCAGCATCCACATGAGCCACACAACACAAGCAGGCAACAGCAGGGATGTTTCAGCCGGCGAAAAACTCTGCTGCTGACCTGCTCCACATTGCTGCCAATAGTGGGGACAGTCCTGACGGCTTCTCCCAGATGCAACCGGTACAAAATTGTTGTCTTCCCAGCATTGTCCAGCCCCACTGCATGCAACAGCCAGACAAGGACGGGTGGTGCCTTGGGCGGATACCTTGTGGTAATGGCACAAAGAGGCAAGAAGCGACTCGCAGTTAAGCTCACCCATCACTATCTTGTATTCTTGATTGGGAAACCAGCTCTTCCATAGCAGTGAAAAAGAGCTGAATATCTGCCCCATCGTTCCGCTGGCTGTTGGTAACAGAAGCAGCGTGGCTCGGCGGCGGTGGCTCCGTTTCTGTACCTCTTATCCTGCGGCTCCTGTCATAAGTTGATACCCAGACTACTCGAGCCTAGACCTAAGAGCGGCAGCCCAGTCTCAGCCCAGCCCTGTTTTCTGGCAGTTTTCCTGGAGTGGCAGAAACAAACAAGTAGTTGCAACCCTGGGGTCCACTTGAATCGTGAAGGGCCGACGGAAGCATATGTCGAGCTTGTCAGTGTGGAAGTATAATCAAACAAGTGGGAAAAGACTGTGTGAATGGGCTTGCGTGGCGTTCTAGCCAGGCTGGCGCCTGGCGGGAGCACCTGGCGGGAAGAGCATGTGGCTGCTTTGAGCCTTCCCGGGTGGATCTCGCCAGCCTGCCCGGATTGCACTTCAGCTCTCCGCACAAGCACCGGCGCGGAGTCGGCAGGCAAACAATCCAGGTGCAAAGTAGAGGTTGCCTGCGCTCGCAAACATCGGTTCCAGCTGATCTATGCACCCGCCAGGCTCCATGCGATCGCCGATGCAACTATGGCAGGGTTTGGATGCCATTGCAGAGGGCGGGACGACGGCAGGCGGCAAAGATGGCAAGCAAGGGCATGAAGTCCAGCACTACGCTGCAGGCGCGCATCAAAAAAATGATGCAGTCAGATGAGGATGTAGGCAAGGTTGCGAAGGCATCACCTGTCCTGATAGGTGCGGCAGAAGCGGTTGGCCCAGTCACAAACGAATGCTGCCGCTTCTCCTGCCGCATGGCCTTATCTTACGTGTATGTTGCCCCATGCTTGACCTGTGTGCAGCCAAGGCCCTGGACATCTTCCTGCAGAGTATGGTGGAGGGGGCTGCACAGATTGCGGAGAGCCGAGGCGCTCGCATGCTAACGTCATCGCACATGTGAGTACCGCCGCTCACTCTCAGTGCATTGGTAGAAAACTTGAGCCTGTCATTGGTGCTCTGGTGTGCTGCAGCGCGATATGATGTATCATAAGCAGCATATCTGACAGGTTGGTTTGTCCACCTCCTGCCTGGTCTCTGGGCAGAAAGGCGCACGTTGAGGGGGAGGAGCTGCTGGACTTCCTCAAGGACGCGGTGGCGGCAGTGCCAGCTCTGCCGCCCGCGGGCGAGGAGAAAACAAAGGCGAAACAGAAGCGCCAGCGGTGAGCTGCTGGGACCCTTGGTCACAGGGCATGGGATGAAGTTGCTCGTCCCTACATTATGAGCAGAAGAGACAAGTGTTCCAGCTGCCTGGCATGGTGGCAGGTGGATTGCCCTTGCGAGACTATGTGCTGCCTTGTGGCTTCCTATCACTGCTTGCAGAGCTAAAAGCGACGATGGCGAGGGTAACCCTCCCAAGGCTCGCGGCCGTGGCAGCAGGGGCGGACGAGGAAGGAGGGGTGGCAGGGGCCAGAAGGGCAGCGGTGCTGTCGATGAGGACGTCACAGTGGCATCAGAACAAGCAGCACCACAAGCAGCAGTAGCCGCATGTGGCCCTAATGAACGGCTGGCAGGGGATGCAGGCGGCATCCCAGGCGAAGGACAAGGGGCAGGAGATGATGCTCCTGCTGGAGCAACTGCTGTCCCGCAGCAGGTGAACCAGCAGGAGCACTCGGCAAGGCAGCAGGGGGCAGCTACCACTGGTTGCGGCTTACAAGGCGCTGCTGAGGGGCAGCAGCAAGAGGGTTCTGCTGTGGCTCATTTAGCAGTGCCAGCAGTGGCGCCGCATATCAGCATGCCCAGCATTTTTGCTGCGGTGGCTTTGCCGGGGGCGGAGGCTGAGGAGGAGGATTATGACGCCTGAACGTGAGCAAAGGTAGCGATGGCCGATTGGGCTGGTAAGCCTGTCTCATGCACCACTACCACTACCACTACGACCTCACGCTGTACACTGTCTTGCCCTGCTCTGCCAACCTTGTTTGCTTCTTCACAAGGGCCTGAATTGTCAATCCACTGCAAATGGATGCATGCTCAGAGCTGCCTACTCTCCAGCAGTTATCCCATTCCTGTCGACAGGGGTTGTTTGTCCGCACCCCCACCCCACCTCACCCCAGCCCCAGCCCCACCGTGGGGGACGCACCCACCCACACACATTTGATCTCCTCCTGATCACGTGATGGTGACCTTAGTACATAGTAGCTTTCACAAAGTAACTTGACCGACTGCTGTGATGGACTCAGACTGTGCTTTTCAATAGAGCCCCAGAACTGGCATTGGAAAATCACAAGCCCAGGGAGCACAGGACAAGACAACGAGATAGAAGCAGAGTGGGATTGCGAAGTGTTGTTAGTGCAGAACTCTTCCACATTTAAAGAACGCCGTTTGAGTTCCTAAATTGGGAATGGTTGTACTGTTCTCCACAAAATGTTGTACTGCTTTCGATGTTGATTGGTCGAATAAAAGCAGGAGCTGCCAAATAATGAATGCAAAATTACTGCCTCGTTCCTCGTTTTGCCCTGCGGGCGTTTGTAACATTGTCCTGTGGCCTGCATCACTAGCGCCTACCACCCGGGACTTGCCGGAGCCAAACAATCCGTCGGAGCAATGGTGTGGATGCAGCTGAGTGCTCCCAGCACTGTCGGCCACCGCGGCCTCCGTGCCGCCGCCACCAAGCGATGCCCTTCCCGGCAGCAGCGCACCGGGCTGCAGTGCCGCGCAACGCTGGCCTCTCCACCTGCAGGTACGCTGGAATATGCATGGAGCGGGTATGCGGGCCTCTGGGCAACGCAGCGGGTTGACTGCCGCCGCCTGGGCTGGCCATAACATCATTTAGTGCCGCTGCTCCTTTCGCCTCCTGCAGCCCCCAAGCTGTTCCAGTATGATGGTCCCCTCGACGAGGTTGATCCAGAGATTGCGACCATCATCAGGAATGAAAGGAAGCGGCAGGTGCCTTCTGCAAAACCCTGCTGGGATGCGGGCATTCGGCATTCCAGCAGCTCGATTGTGTCACCCACTTGAAACGCTCGTGGCCGTCCTGTGTGCCCGTGTGACGTCCCGCTGCCTGCCTTTGATTATTTCGCCCTTACATGTGCCATTCTGCTTTCCCTGCACTAGATGACTGGACTCGAGCTGATTGCCAGCGAGAACTTCACCTCCCGTGCCGTCATGACGGCTGTCGGCTCATGCATGACCAACAAGTACAGCGAAGGCCTCCCGGGGGCGCGCTACTACGGCGGCAACGAGTTTATCGACCAGGCAGAGCGGCTGTGCCAGGTGCTGGAGGACACTTCTAAAGGAAGAAGGGAGGATGGAATGCACCGGGCCAGCAACAGTGGGCTTGCTCTGTTGTATTGCAATAGTACATGAAGGCCACGGGCAAGCTTGGCAACTACTGGCATGTTTGCAAATCCGTGAGTTGCTTGGCCCCCTGTCGTACCCCGCAGAAGCGTGCGCTGGAGGCCTTTGGGCTGGACCCCTCTGAGTGGGGTGTCAATGTGCAGGCGCTGTCGGGCTCGCCCGCCAACTTTGCCGTCTACACCGCGCTGCTCAACCCGCATGACCGCATCATGGGGCTGGACCTGCCGCATGGTGGGTGCATGGGTATCCCCTGGGCTGCGACTACCTAAATGGTGGGCTATCTACAGTTAGGCCTTGTGATGGACTTGGAGCCTAACTGCAGGGATGGAGGTCCCTGTCAAGCGCAGCCATTACCCTCCCAAGTTGCCCGCTGTGCTGCTCGCCAGCTTCCTTCACCACCCTCCTGCTTGTCTGTTCGCTCCATGTTTCTTGCAGGTGGCCACCTGACGCATGGGTTTATGACCCCCAAGCGGCGCGTGTCTGCGACGTCTGTGTACTTTGAGTCGATGCCGTACCGCCTTGATGAGTCCACGGGACTGGTGGACTATGACACGCTGGAGAAGACGGCAGCCCTCTTCCGGCCGCGCCTCATCATCGCAGGCGCCTCCGCCTACTCTCGTGACTTTGACTATGCGCGCATGCGGCGCATTGCGGACAGCGTCGGCGCCTACCTTATGGCAGACATGGCGCACATCAGCGGCCTGGTGGCAGCGGGTGTGGTGCAGTCGCCATTCCCACACGCTCACATTGTCACCACCACAACGCACAAAAGCCTGAGGGGACCACGGGGAGGTGCGCTGGGCTATGCTACTGGTTGGTGGTCATGGGGAGTGGTGAAAGGCAGCCATGGCTTGGGAGCAAGGCGCCGTGCCAAGAGAGCCATTGGCTGGCGGGTTTGGTGTCATGCCTGCTGCTGTAACGTCAGCCAAGTGCCACGGCAGCTGCCTGGTGCTGGAGTGTGTGGAAATGTAGTACCCTGTTGGTGCTTTTTGCAGTCATTTACATTCAAGCATAATAATAGCTGTGTCTTCAACTACCTCGTCATCCCACCACGCCTCAACTCATGCCCGCCCCCCCAAAAAACACACCACCCCCACCACCCACCCACCCACCCAACGGACACACCCACGCATGCGCACGCACGGTCACACAACAAAAAAAACACCTCCCCCCATGCAGGTCTCATCTTCTACCGCAAGGAGTATGAGTCAGACATCAACCAGGCAGTGTTCCCGGGGTTGCAGGGTGGTCCACACAACCACACCATCAGCGGCCTGGCTGTTGCGCTCAGGATGGCCAACACACAGGAGTTCAAGGAGTACCAGCGGCAGGTGGTGGCTAATGCACGCGCACTGGCGGCCAGGTGAGCATCACAGGGACAGGCTGCTGCTGTAGGTGGGCAGGGCGGTGGACACAACATGCCGTGACAGGTGTGTGTTGGTGGACGTCGCAAGTGTGTAGATTGCGATCTGCCGCAAATAAGTGAGGAGATTGTTGAGCTGCTCTGCTTAACTTTTAATCTCTTCATTGGCTGGCTTTCAGGCTGAGCGAGCTGGGTTACACGATTGTGAGTGGCGGCACCGACAACCATTTGATCCTGGTGGACCTCAAGCCAAATGGGATTGATGGCGCGCGTGTGCAGCAAGTGAGAACATCATTTGCAGGCAGGCAGGCATCACAGGGGCAGAGGGGAAGGGGGAACAGCTTGTGAAATGCTGCCTGCTGCAATTAGTTCCCACACCTCCCTTAGGTTTCGTGGCGACGTGCTAGCATCGCATGCTGTCAACGCAACAACACCCAAATATATATTGTGTTAACCGACGCAGGTGCTTGATCTGGTTCACATCACGCTCAACAAGAACAGCGTGCCAGGCGACCAGAGCGCGGTGGTGCCTGGTGGCATCCGCATCGGCACTCCCGCACTCACCACCCGCGGCTTCCGGGAGCCCGACTTTGTCAAGGTGGCAGACTTCCTGCACAGGGGTGTGCAGATCGCGCAGGTAGGCAGGCAGATGGCGAGCAGGCTGGCAGGCAAGGGGACCTGTGCTGGGCAGCCAGGATGGCACGTGATGAGTAGTCACCACTTGAACGCAGCTTTGTGGACTTGCCGATTCTTTAGTTTACACAGTATATGCATACACTATGCACTTCTCAACCTCAGTGGCCATATATGAATTAGCTCTGCTGCACTTTACGCAAGGCACTCCACCATGGCTGCCACCATATGCTGCGTGCAGGAGTGCAAGGCCGAGACACCAGCACCAGGCAAGCTCAAGGACTTCCAGCAGTACCTGGTCAGCCAGGGTGCGGCGCGTCAGGACGTGCAGCAGCTGCAGGAAGAGGTGCATGCCTTTGCCAGCAACTTTGCGATGCCTGGCGGTGACTGGTGATGTATGTCCAGGCAATGTGGAACTGGCTCCGCAGCCGCACCCCACCCCTACCGCCGCTCTCTCCATGCTCCTGCCACCACGGAATTGTTGTTGTCTCTGGCTCATAGACCAAAGTTTACCATACCTTCAACCAAATGTTAAGGACACCTCGTGTACACGAGTATGGTTCAGATCTCGCCCAAGACCGGGCCCCAGATTGCTCAAAGACGTTTCAAACTCTAGCCCTTGCAGTACAGCAGTGCAGGTGGGGCCCAAGTAGCGGGAGTCAATGACTCGATTGACTCGCACCATCCCATGTTTTCGGTTCTTGTCGCTCTGTTTCCCGATCCTGCCCGTTTTAAGAGTAACAGAGGCGGGTCTGCCAGAAAAAAGTTAACTTTCCGAGTGGTCGGCCAAACAATGCTGTGTTGATAGCTTGGGCGAGTTATGCATCGTGCCCCGGTGGCGCTGCATCCCGCTAAGATGCGCTCAGCTGGGCGGCTTCGCAGCCTGGTGGTGCAGGCGGGACGAGGTGCTGCCAGCCAGGTGCGCAGGCTGAAGGTTGTTTGTTGGCCCAACATTGGCAGTGGCCTGTCAGATGGGCCACGTTTGTCATGCTGAGCTGCTGCCTTGGATAGTAATAAGCTCACTGGCTTCATTTGCCGTGTTACCTGCATGCAAGAGTGGTGCTAACCAGCATGGTGAATCAAACCCGTTGCAGGCCTCTGCCTCTAGTCGGTTCATGGCCGAAAAACATGCACGCCTGGCAGCACACCTAGACTGTTTGCAAAAAAGCATCCGATTTGAGGCTAACTGGTATTACTCTAACCAGTCAGGGAAGAAGGGAAATCGTTTCAGCGTCTTTATAGTGAGTGCGGCAATCCATTCCTCGGCCAGCCTCGACCTGTCCTTTCCGTTTCAGCTTGAGTTACAACGCGTCTCCGCATCTCTGCACTGGGCAAGTGTATGTTGGTTATGGAACTGACAGACCCAGTTGACTCTTCACCCTGCCCACGCCGGGTTGCAGGCCAACAGCCTGGAGTACCTGGCTCAACAACGGCTGCTGCCTGCAACACTAGAAACTCAAGCTTTAGTGCAACAAGCTTGGCAATACGACGGCTTGCTGCCAGATCAGCGTCTGCTGTTTTGCAGCAAACTGAAACACGTGCTGGATGACTTGGAGCAGGTTTATGGTCTGGGGTCTAGGGTCATGGCTGGAAGTGGCGGTGATGGTGGCAATTTTGCTTCCAGTGCTGTTCCACAGCAGCCGTCGTCAGCTGTGGGCACCACGCCGCCTGTGCTTCAGCAGCAGTCAACACCAGGAGCAACGCAGCAGCAACTGCAGCAAGGCACTCTGCAGGGCATGTCAAGCAGGCAGGATGATGGATGTGGGGCACCCATGCTGAGCCGGAAGGCCCCTGTTCCAGTGAATGCACCAGCAGCATCATCAGGCGCAGGAGAAGCCGCATTTGTGCATCATGGCCTGGATGAGTGGGATCTTACCTTGGAGCAGCAGCTGCACCATCCCTTCCAGCCACCCGACCAATCTACTTTGTTGCGGCCAGTGCCCATTGTATTTGACCTTGAGACCTCAGGCAAGTTTTGGGAGATGTGCAAGTAGTTCTGGCCCTGCCGGTGCCCGTCTAACCTTTAATGGCTGGAAGCAGCCGGGCACAACTCCATACACGTAAGCGATTGGTTAGGCAGGTGGCCAACAAGGCCTTCTTGTGCCTAGCCAGCCATGGCATGTCAAGATTGGCCCAGTGGCATGCTGGGCTTTCTCCACTCGTGCGGCTGTGTGCACTGTGCGCTGTGCAGGTCTTGGCCGCAGCTGTGTGCCCATTGAGTGCGGTGCGGTGGCGGCCAGCAGCGGGGCAGAGTTCCGTGGCGTTGTGAGCCTACCCGCAGGCAAGACGCTGGACCCAGGGGTAGCCACGCTGACGGGCCTGAGCGATGCATTCCTGGCTGAGCAAGGCAGGCCATTTGAGGAGGTGTATCTCCGCTTTGTCAGCTTCCTGCGCCAGCAAGTACAGGAGGCGGGGCCTGGCAGCTACCTGGTCCTGATTGGGCACAACATCAAGAGTGAGCCTTTTACGTGTGCGGCATCCCACAATACATTGCTGCACCCACATTGGGCACGGGGTGCCTCCCTGCTGCTGAGGCTTACTGTTGCACCATGTCCAGTGCTTACACATGCTCCACTACGCCATGGCCCATACGGCCGGCACATGGGCTATTCTGCTGTGCATGGAATGTGATGTAGCTTGATTCTTGTCCGCCGCCTGTGCTTGCCACCAGTGACCTTGTCCCCTCTCTTCCTTGCCCTCTTCTTGTTTGCTTGCTGCAGAGTTTGACTTACGAGTACTGACAACTGCGGCTAATCGTGCGGGGCTGCCCCTGCTGCGCCACGCTCGCTTCTTGGACACGTACATGCTGGCGCAGCACTTGTTCCCCAGCTCTCAGAAGGGCAGCCCAGGCCAGCCTGACTCATTGAAGTTAGATGAACTTTTCAACTTCTTTTCTGGTCAACTGCCGCAGCAGAGCCACCAGGCCGTGGTGGACTGCCGCAACAACCTGCTTGTGCTGCAGGGGCTGCTGCAGCACCTGCCCGGGCCGCTTGGTAGGTTGCTGGCTACGGGCTGGATGACAGGGAGGCAGCTTGGCCGTTGTTACAGATTTCTCTAATGCAGTTGCTGCCACGTTGTGCTTTTATTGCGCAGGAGCAGCACAACATCCACCTGTCCAAAGGGGTTTACTGCCGCACTTTTGCTCTGTCCACCGGCGCTGTCCACCGGCTCTGCTGCAGATGGCGACCTCCAGTCTCGCCTGCACTCCGCTGTCTGGCAACAAGGCGGTTCCTGGTGCGGCTGGGTTGACAGCCTTGTCCACGACAGCCAGAGCACCGCAAAGCCAGCTGCCAAGAGACGCAAGCCTGTCAGCCCTTTCAGTCGAGCTGCCCGCAGCTCCAGCCTCGTGGATAGCCTTGCAGTCACTGCACCTGCGGCAGGGGCAGCCCAGCAGCAGCAGCAGCAGGAGTGGGACGCCTGGGACCCAGTGGTGGAGGCGGAGATGGAGACGCGTGAGGGGGCTGGTCTGGCTGGGCAGGACAGGTGCGCAGCCGCCCCATCTCACCATAGCCTGGCTTTCTGCAGCTGCTGCTTACACAAGTTGGTACGGTTTGTGCAGCAACGATCGAGAAACATGTGGCAGTACCGCATCTGCACATCCGCACGAGACGCAGGCTGCTTGATTGGTGCGAGCAGTTTACCGGGTTCACAGGAGGGAAACCGAGCCATCCATATTGTGCAGGCGGGCCAAGGTGGAACTGCTGCAGCAGGGCTGGAGGGAGCTGCAGCAGTCTGTGGAGCTGCGCTACAGCTTCCTCACCACACCCCTCAGCCAGCTGAAGCGGCCTCGCGTCTTTACTGCGTATGAACACAAGTGAGCACAGGCCACGTGTGCGGTGGTGCACTCTAAAATAGAGGGATGCCCTGGTAGCTGCGCTCCATCATGCCGTCCAAGCAGGCGAGTCATTAAGTGCAGTGCCCAAACTTAGGGTTTTGTCTGCTGCCTTGTGCACCCCGCAGGCAGCTGGAGCGTGAGGGCATCCTCAGCATCGGCCAGCTGCTCGACTGCTACCCCACGCGCCTTCTCACCTCACAGCCCGGCAGGCTGCCTGAGGAGGGTGACGACAACCCGGTGGTCACGCTGGTTGCCCGCCGCATCAAACCACCGGTGAGGGCATATGAGCCTCCGTACTGCGGTGGTGATGCCAGCATGCAGCACATTGCCTCACTCCTGCCCTCACAAGCTGCTGGGGGCGTCACCCTCCCTGTTTTGGTTGGCACTGATGCTTGAAGTGGTAGGAGTGCCAGTAACTGCTCAACAGCCATTGTTCATCTCTCCACCTCCTTGCGCTATTACCCCGTGCAGGTTGTCAACAAGTCACCCAAGGGGCTCTTCCTCACTGCTGCATTTGAAGCACTGCACCCTTCAGAAGCGGGTTTGGACGTGCCGTGGCTACCATTAGAATTGTACACGGGCAGAAGATGCAAGCTGCAGGTAGGGCAGCATGGATGGCCTGCCCTTTGCTGGAATGCATCCGTACATGTAGGGTTGGTGCCACTGCTCATGCTGTTGGCTGCTGCACCGCTCAAATGCATGGAAGATAACGTGGCCTATAGCAAGCGCCTCGTCAGCTGCATCCTCTGTGACAAGCAGGTTGGCAAGACCAGGCTGCCAGTCTGCATCTGTGGCCAACCGTTGATGTATGTATGCTGCGGCGTGTGCAGGTTTTTGAGTTCCGACCCACTTATGCCGGCCCTTGGGCGGTGCACCAGAAGGCAACTAGTCTGCGAGGAGCAGGGGATGTGGTGGTCCTGTCAGGGCCTGTCAAGCATCAACAGACAAGCCACAGCGGAGGGCAGGGTGTGTTGTGATTCATGGCGTGCCCTACCAACGTGCTGCCTCCGTCCTGCCCTGCTCTTGGGTAGTTTTCAGATACCCGGTGTGGTGGAAGCTGGTATTTGTGTGACTTGAGCTTTGGATGCTCGGATGGATGGAGCTGTTTTTGTTCCCGCAAGGCTCTGCATGTTTCAAACCCAGAGCTGCTCCCTGCCCAACCCTTCGCTGCCGCCCTCAGGGATTCAGGTCACCCACTATACCTCTGCAGCCTCCCTACACACACCTGCACCACTACAATGACCTGACATGCACGTAGATGAGCGCTCCCAGCTGAAATTCCCTTGCCATCCTGCAGACACTTGGCAGTTTGTGTCGGGCAGCTGGAAGGTTTTGTCGGTGGAGGAGGCGCGGGAAGCCTTCTGCCAGGCGCACAGCAGCGCCCAGGTACGGGTGGTGCACCCCTCCAAGGGCGGCATCACCCCCGACAAGATGGCCAAGCTGGTAGACAAGGCGCTGGCTGTGGCACAGGTGGCTTGGGGCGGGGGGGGGCGCGGCGGCTACCTGCTACCACGCCGGTTTGCAGGGTGGTTCATAACTTGGGGGCCAGATCTCACGGCATGGACTTGCCAGCACGGCTTGAAGCTGCCTACTCACTTTTAGTTGCATTGCTTAGCTGAAACACTATGTGCCTCACCCGTGCTTGTGCGCAGGAGGCAGAGGACGCCGGCAGGCTACAGGACCCGCTGCCAGACTGGATGCGTGAGCAGTATCAGCTGCTGCCGCTGATGTGCGCACTGCAAGGCGTGCACAAGCCTAGCGGTGAGGCGCAGTTGGAGGAGTCGCGGCAGCGGCTGGCCTTCCAAGAGTTGCTGGGTGTGCAGCTCAAAATGCTGGTGCAGCGCAACATGGCGGGGTGAGGGTCAGCCACAGGCACATGGGTACACATGGCGTGGAGGACCAGGGCCATGAGTGACACCTGCTAGGTCGCTGGATTGGCAGGGCTGTGCTGTGTTTGAGGTTGACCTTTGAGGGAGTGCGCGTGAAGGATGGTGGAGCGTCCAGTGAAGCTGTTCTTCTAAAGCCAGCCTGCACTCCCTTTCTCCTGTGGGCTGCCTGCTTGCAGCGCGGGACTTGACAGCGGCGTGAAGGTTGGAAGCAGCCTGCTGTTGCAACTAGCGCGTGATGCCCTTCCCTACGAGCTGACCAATGGGCAGCAAGCGGCGCTTGATAGCATCTTGAAACAAATGCAGGGCTGGCCGCCCATGCAGTGCCTCCTGCAGGTGCACTCAACCTCACGTTTCAGCTGCGCCTGCCTGCCATGTGGCCCCAGCTTGGCCCCCAACTGCTGCGCCAGTCCATGCTGAGTGTGAGGCAAACTGCAGGGTGATGTCGGTTGCGGCAAGACAGCAGTGGCGTTTCTGGCGTTGCTGGCGGCAGTAGGCTCGGGCTATCAGGGTGCCATTATGGTGAGAAGCGGGGTGTGCCAGCTTGGCAGGCCCGTCACCGCCCGGCCCAAGTGTCACCACATTGCGCCGCATACAGCCATGCTGCAGCACAGTCGTTAGATTGGTACTTTCAATCAGCCAGCCAAGCTGGGGGTGGTGGATAGCTGCCAACTCTGCCTGTTGGGAGCTGCTGTCACAACTCTGGCATGCCCCTTTACTCCAACCCCCATCCCCCCGCTTCAGGCCCCCACCGAGATCCTGGCGGAGCAGCACTACCGCAACCTGCAAACCCTGGTGCAAGCTATCAACAGGGCTGCTGGCAAGGCTGGTGTGCGGGGCTTTAAGCAGCCACGCATTGCACTGGTGGGTGCACTGTGGGGCAGCATCCCGGTTGCCAGCATCTGCTCTACTGCGGCCGTGTCTTGAAACGCTCATCACATGCTCTCAGCCCTTTTTGCTGCCTGCCTGCTGCTTGCATGACCGCCTGCTTCACGATTAAGAGACACAGGGGAAGCTCAGCCAAGTGTGGGAGGCTCTGTGGCGCAGGTGACAGGGTCGGTGCGGGGCAAGGCACGTTCGCAAGTGGATGAGAGCTTGGCGAATGGCGAGATTGACATTGCCGTTGGCACCCACGCCCTCATATCCGACACCACCCTGTTCAAGCGCCTGGGGCTGGCGGTGGTGGACGAGCAGCACAAGTGAGTGTTGTACGCTGTGCTGCCCCACACGGCATGAAAAACACAGGTGGCTGGGCAGTCGGCGTGTTTGGTGCAGCTGGGGGCAGCAGCACAGGTTTGTGCCCCTGACGTCTATGCCAGTGGCGCCACATTCCACATGCCTTTCTGCTGCGCATCTCATCATGCCCAGCCCCAGCACGCGACAGCTGCAGTGACAACCAGGGTGGCCGCTGCATGTGTGACCGCAGGTTTGGGGTGGAGCAGCGCGGGCGGCTGCTGGCCAAGGGCTCCCCGCCTCCCCACGTGCTGCACATGACTGCCACCCCCATCCCACGCACCCAGGCGCTCATTGAGTACGGCAGCATGGCTCAGGTGGTGATCCAGGAGCTGCCGACGGGGCGCACACCCGTACACACTCGCATGCTGCAGGACAACAGCCCAGATAGGGAGCAGGTGGGTCAATGCAGCCTCGCTGCCCGGCTGCATCGCTTGCGTGGTGCCCTTCAGCAGCAGGCAGCCCTGTATGGCTTGGCAGGAGGCAGATGTTTCACCTGGTCCGTGTCATCTCCTCCTGCTGGCCCCGCATGCATTAGAGTAACTTGGTCGGGGTTCTGTCCAAATGCCAATCGCAGCCGCCCCGTATCACATCACAGCCAGCCTTCACACACACACACAGGCACCCACCGACCCACCTCCCTCCCCCCAC
>JAAMXP010002913.1:0-10048 GCA_019693395.1 Ettlia oleoabundans | reverse complement strand
GTCTGTAGGTGTGGTTGTAGGTACTGGCGGGTAGCTGTGTGCTGTGTATGTGGTGCATGTGTGAATGTTGAATAGGTTTGCGTGTGGGCGCTGATACTGGCTGGCATGCATGGTGTTTTGCGCGGCTACCTGCTGTTTGTGAGTCGATTACAATATCCAGGAGATCAATTCAAGCAACTTGGAGCTTCAACTCACTCCTCCGCCTGTTGTGTGTGCAGGGTTACTACAGCGAGGGCGATGCGCGCACAATCTTCCGCCAGCTCATGGAAGCAATACAGTACCTGCACTCTAAGTAAGCGGGACAGTCCCCCGCTCTTGGGGTGGGTGGGTGGGTGGGTGTGGAGTGTAGTCTGTGCAGTACAAGGGTGGTGCATGGTTTCGCTGGAGTGGGTGCCGCTGGAGTGGAATTTCTTCCCGACATTCCACTGTACTCAAGATCTTCTCTCCTGACAAAGGTCTCCTGAGCTCCTCAACACGTTGGACGTTCTACATTGTTTTTCCTCTCCAAAATTGCAACTGTCGTATGGGCCTGTGCTCCCTCCCTCCACCCTCAGGGGCGTGGTTCACCGTGACCTGAAGCTGGACAACCTTCTGCTGGTGACCCCCGGGGACATCAGCCAGATCAAGCTGGCAGACTTTGGGTGAGGATGAACACAGGCACTGCACAGCACAGCGCAGCATGGTGCAGTTGGATGACCACAGCATGGCACAGCGTGCAGGAGTGCAGCACATCATGACACAGCGTGGCACGATGCAGCCCTGGAGAGCCGGCGCACGGCCTGCAACATTACATGCCAGGCAACATCACTTGCTGGAAAGCGCGTACACTTATGATGCGCCGTCCCGGCTGCCTGCCTGCCTGCTCCTTTTGCCAGCCCTGGCCCTGGTGTGACAGCGGGCATGTGGCGGACTGCAGGGAGACACAGGCAGAAAATCGTGTATGCTGCTGGCAAACCCGCAGCCCGGCCTGCCTTGCTGAATTGCTTCCTGTCGTCCTTGTTCCTTTCCTCCTCCCCGCAGGTTTGCCAAGAAGCTGCAGGGTGAGGCGCAGGACAGCATGAAGACGGTGTGTGGCACGCCAGGTGGGTGGGTGGGTGTTTGGCGAAGTGAGTGGGCTGCTTAGGCAAATGTTTGTAACAAATTGCTCGAGTCGTGACCACGCTGTGTCAAGTTGTGCTGGGCTCATTGCTGTTGAAGAGGGAGTGGGCTAGCAGCGTGTAAGGGCACCGCTCCTAGCGCATCACAATCGCACACCTCCACTGCGCGCGCGCCTGCGCCCCGCCCCCCACCCCCACCCCCACCGCCCACACCCCACACACTAATGCACCTGATGCTCCTCACAACCACCGCCATTCAACCCCCATCCCACCACGCCCCTTTCATGTGCGCCCCTGTAAAGGCTCCATATGCGTGCGCGCACTGCCGCCTGCAGGTTACATAGCACCCGAGGTGATCCGCGGCATCATGCAGCCTTCGGGAGCACCGCAGCCCAGCACCAGGAAGCATCACTGTGAGTGGGTAGAGGCTGCAGGGCAGATGTAAGGAGGCGCTTGTGAGGCAAAGTGTCACTGTGTATGAAGCACGGGATTGTCGTGAGTGGCAGTGCCGATCTCTAGCAGCTGCGCTTGGGTGGTGAACAGCACATGCGTGTCAGGCATTCCTGGGGGTTGGGGGTTGGGTTTTGGGGGTGGGGGGTCCACCACCCAGGGGGTGGCACCCAGGAGGTCCACCAATATGCTGCTTTCGTGTGCAGCGCTGCAGGAAGCAAAGTGAGGTAACCTGCGAATCAACACTGGCACCTGTTCTTGTGCCGCCTGCCCACCTTGCAGATGGTCCGCCCTGCGACCTGTGGTCTGCAGGTGAGCCGGCAGCAACGCCGATCGGGGTCAATAAGTGCCTGCATTGCATGCAATGCGGGGGTGCGGGCGAGCGGGGAGGCATGCTGCTGTGTTGTGGGCTCGCATCTGTTCTCTTCCACTGCAACCAAGTGAATGTACCCAAACTTCTCTTTGTGTTTAACAAGATTACTGGACTACTGAAGGCAGTGTCGGCTGTCAGACCACACACTTTACCGCTCCCACCCACCCACCCTCACCATTCACTGAACAACGAACAACACCTCTGCACTTGTTCCTATCCCCCGCAGGTGTGATCCTGTACATGCTGCTGGCGGGTGTGCCGCCCTTCTACGACAAGAGCGAGCCGCGACTGCTGCGGGCAATCATGGCTGGAAAGTACAGCATGACGGACCCGGTGTGGGAGCAGGTGGGGTCGCTCCTTGCTGGCACCTCACTTGGTATCAGTGTATGGCAAGGCGGTTGCTCCAAGTGCTGTTCCTTGCAGCAGGTACGCAACCGGCCGCTGCAGTCAGCCTTGTGCTGCCTCTCTCACTTTGCTGTTTCGTCTGGAAGAAACGGCCACAAATCTCTGACCCACCTCACACCAGCTCACCCACCTCTCGCTGCCTGCCCGCCCTGTTGCCGTTGTGCAGGTCAGCGCTGAGGCCAAGGACCTGGTGAGCCAGCTGCTGGTGGTGGAGCCCTCCAAGCGGCTCACAGCTCAGCAGGTGCGGGGCGGATGAGTGCGGTGCAAGGTGTGGGTGATGCAACCCTTACACCACTCCGCCCTGCCTGCCTGCCTGCCTGCCTGCCGGTTTTCCCTGGCGTTTGCTGGACTCTAACATCCGCCAACCGCCCCGTCCTAGCCTCTGCCACCTCCCATTCATGTTCAGGTGCTGGAGCACCCCTGGTTGCAGCGGCCGGCGGAGGCGCCTCCCGAGCAGCAGCTCACGGGCACGGCGGCACGCATGCATGACGCCGTCACGAGGCGGTGGGTGCCGCTGCGGGGCTCTGTCGTGCCCCTTCCTGCTGGCGCTTGAATGCCGCCCTTAGCTGTGCTGCCCTCGTGCCACCGCCAATGCCAGTCTCGCCCTCTTGCCATCAGTCTGTCTCACTGAACGGCGGCTCTGTGCACCCGCATCGTGCGACCTGCTGTCCTTGCGCCTCCCATGGCTGAGCTGTGTCCTGCTCCGCTCTGCCATGCTGTGCCATGCTGTGCTCCCTTGTGCAGTAACAGCAGCCGCAGTTACAAGGCGCCGCTCCAGAAGCGGATCAGCGACGCCATCAGCGCCTCAGCCTCACCAAGCTCACACTCTCTCATTGCCGCGGCAGTCGCGGCGGCAGCTACAGCCACAGCGCAGGCGGGGCCAGGCTCGCCACCCGCCTCCCCGCAGCCGCCACTACCGCCCCTTACGATGGACCCGCCGGTACCGCCGGTTGCAACAGTAGTACCGCCAGGTCCCACGGAAGCAAACGGCACCGTGAAGGCAAACGGCACGAGACCTACAACAAACAGCTGACGGTGGCAGGTTCGCGCTCGTGCGCACCCATCAACAGCTGCATTCTAGTACTATAGGAGCGTAGGTGGATGTTGCCCCTCCACCCATTACCGTCGCTGTTCCTCTCCTTTCTGTCCTGTTTGCAAACCTTACAACCATTCCACCCCGACCTATTTACCCCTTGGCGCGTGGTGCGGCTAGGGCCGCAGCGCAACGCAGCACAGCGCTGGTCTGCAAGGCCAGACAGACACACGCCATTGGCGCGAGTCACCAATGTCAATTACGACCCAGCCTATGCAAATGGCCCCGCAGTTCATTCTGCCTCACAATAACCTTCCGTATTGCTACAAATCCCTCATCGTATTTTGCATTTTACCCTTCCCTCCCCAATCATTTTGGCATGACAACTTGGGCATACAATCCTGCTGGCCTCGCTGATGTTTGGGCTGCGTTGTTTGCATTGCATGGCTAGGCATGCACTTGCAGCAGCACTAACCAACGTTTAAGCGTTGTGTTGCTGACGGCTCCTCATACACCCTCCCACGCTTGAAGCAGGTGGATAGTGTAAAATGTGGTTGTCCCTTTCAGGACAAGCTTCCAGGAGTCATCTGGTGCAATACAAAAGAACCATGCATTGCTAACAAGGCTAGGCGGGCAGGCCTCCCTACATGGTATGCTGGATGCGCAAAATCAGCCACCCTAGAGGATTCCTACAAGCGCTGCTGCTGACGCTGGCTTCGCCGCTCAACAGAGCTGCCATGTCATTGCCGACTCGAAGCGCGCATACGCTGCATCAGCACAGCCGTGGCCGCCAGCGCGCTATGTGTCGTCGCCACCACCACCGCTACCGTTGCCATCGGCTGCTGTCGTCGCCACCGGCATTGCCACCGAAACCACTGCAAAGCGCCAGCTGCTGCGCGGCTGCTGCTATGCGGCTACCCAGCGGTCGTGGCGGCCAGCACGCTGGGCACGTGCTGGCGCAGCAGTGCCTGCAGCGCTTTCCTCACGGGCCGGCTGGGGGAGCAGACGAGTTGGGCGAGGTGGGGGAAGGCTGCAGCCTGCTGCCGGCTCCACACCGGGGGGCTCAGGCTGGCATAGGCTTGCAGGGCGGCGTCCACCAGCGGGGCCCTGCATCGGGAGGAAAGCAGGGGGATGTACAGGGTTGGATTTAGGTTCTGGAAGTGGCGCGGAAGATTGATCGGAAATTGTCCAACCAAATCAAGGCAATGCACGGTGCAGCTTCTCCACCAGCAGGGATGGTTTCTGCCGGTAACAGTACCTAAGCGTACAACAGCTCTGTACCAACCGCCCCGCTTCCCCCGTCGGTTACCAAACACGCACGCACTGTGCAGCAGCAACGCTGCAAGGCACAGCAGCTGAGCCTGCCTGACTGCATCCTCCCAGCTTTGGTCTGCCGGGTTTGGGGCGCTGAACCCAGCCGGAGTGCCCAGGCTGCTGGCGACCCCGGGGCTGGCTGCCAGTGCGGCTGCCAGTGCTGCTGTCGTGGCCGCGAATGCGTCCTCTGCTGGCGTGCCCTGCGCATCAATGGTGGTGGTGGGGCCCACACGCTCGGCTGCACCAGCCACCACCCAGAGGCAGAAGCTTGCCAGCCGCGTTTCACACTCCGCTGCCACCGCTGCCGCCGTGCCATCGCTGGCGGCGGGGTCAAGAACGCAGCGCTGCAACGCGGCGATGTATAGGCATCCCCCCTCCGCCTCCTGGCGTGCTAGCGCGGGGCGCAGCTGCTCCCACGGGGCAGCCAGGCCGGCTGTGTCATCCATGTCGCCGCCGTCACCCAGCGGCGCGGTGCCCACCGGTAGGCCTCCATCCAACACATCCTCGTTCAGGTCCCCCATGCTTTCCACCCGCATGCCCATTCCACCAGCTGCCGCACCACCTGCAGCCCTGGCATCAGCAGCCAGCATCCAGGCTGCCCGCATGCCGTCCAGCTGCTTGCCGCTCACGCTGCCCAGCTGCCAGGGTGTCGCGGCCGCGGCCAGCGTTTGCTCTGCGGCGCTGCGGCAGGCGGGACTGGCGGTGATGGCTGAAGCTGCCATCACAGTGCGATGCAGCAGTTCGAGCAGCTGCAGTTGCACCTGACCAGGCATAGCCGCCCTACGCTGCAACAGCAGGGAGTCAACCACCCGCTGCAGCAGCACCGCCAGCCGGCTGCGCCGCCGCATGGACTCCGCCGCCTCCGCTGCGCCAGCAGCTGCTGGTGGGGTGCGGCCGTTGCTGGCCCGTGAACTGCCGGCCAGCGGTGGTGGCAGGCCGGCCGGTGCTGCTGCTGCTGTTTCTGCTGCTGGTTGGTCAGGTGCCCAGGAATCCCGCAGGCTGACAGCCTGCAGGGTTGCTACCGCAGCCTGCCAGCAGCTAGCATCCAGTAGGGGGGCAGCTGCCAGTAGGAGGTGGTGCAGCTGGTTGACACCCAGTACCGCCGCTGACTCAGCAGGGAAGCAGATGTACTGCTCCAGCAGGCACAGCAGCGGCTGCCACAGAAGCTGCAGCCGCCCTTGCCCCTGCTCCCCGCTGCCATTGCCCCTCGCCGCTTCAACCTCTTCCTCCTCCTCTTCTGCTGCTGCAGATGTTCCTGTTGCGCTAGCTGATGGATCCGGGTCAGCTTGCCCCAAAATCATCTGCCGCAACTCGGGCATGTGCGCCGATACATGCCGCTCTAGCCTGCACCACACACCACACACAGGGTCAAACAAGCTTCGGGATCAGTCAAGCATTGACTATGTGAAGCGTGTATTAGCGCCACACACACGTAGCTGTGTAGGGGGGCTCTCACCAAGGACGGCCACATGCTTGCTTGAAAGTATGGCTAGATGTTGTTGTAAACACAAACAGTGCACCACTGACACAACTTGAACATAACAGCGGCTCAGTAGTAGCCCCCGCCCACCTGTCCAGCCCCTCAAAGCTCAGCGCAGCCGGTACAGCCGCTAGCAGGCTGTCCGCTGCGCCGCCGCTGGCGCCAGCCGCTGCCAAGGTGGAGCGCCGGCTTGCAGCGGCCTCAGCAGGCTCAGCGCCGCTGCTGCGCCGGCCTAACACCAGCACTGGTGCCGCTGTAGGTTTAGTGCTGCTAATGGAGTTAGGCGACCCTGTGCTGCCGTTGCCAATCCAAATTGGCCTGTCCCCAGTTCCATTTCCGTGGCCCACTGGCATTGCCATCAACGGCAGAAGCACTGCACCAAACAAGCGCTGCCACTGCTCTGGAGCCAGGCTGTCTCCGTGCCGCCTGAATATCTGAAGCAGCACCGCTGCCGCTGCATCTGCCACACGCGGTCGAGCATCCAGGCGAGCCACAGCAGCCAGCGGTACCAGCAGCACCTGCCAGGCAGCTACCGTGCTGTCTACAGCAGCCGTTGCCAACTGCTGTTGATGAGGTGGCAGCGGCTGCAAAGTGCCCGCTGGGTCTCCTACCTCCATGCCCACCTCAGCCTGCCGGCTTCCACTGTGGCTGGGCACAGCGGTACCCGGGGCTAGGGTCAGATCATCATCCCCATCCTCCTGCTGCTGCTGCGTCTCCTGCTGCTCTGATGTCGGGGAGGAGGGCTGCGCCTGCTGCTGCTGCTCCCTCTGGCGTGAGTGTGGAGGGCTGGCGGAGGAGCTGCCGTGCGCTGCCGTCATCAGCAGCACATCATCCGCCTCCCCGGAACCCACAGCCTCCTGGAGCCGCCGCGCCAAGGCCTGAAAATAGGGGCAGATGTGTGACAAAAAGGGCACTCGCATTGCCGGATTGCAGAGAAAGGAAAACTGTGCGGAATGCAATGCGTGCATGGCGCACAATGCACGCGCATGCCCCGCAAAGAGGGAGCTGCGAGGATGTGCAGTATAGAGTGCCGCGCCTGTATCACATGTACTGCCCGTACCTGGAAGAGGTACAGCGCCCCGATGCTGAGCTCCTCAAACCCGTGCGGGTTCTCCACCCCCGCCAACACAGCCACCACGCACTCCCTGCACACATCACAAAGTGATCAAGCAGGGTGGTGGGCATAGAGGGCACGGGGGGCACAGACAGGCGGTGGGTGAGCAAGCACGGTTATCTTTACCAGATAGCCAAGGCTGTGCAGGAGAGACACAATAAACACGCTGCATGGGCACAGCGCAATAGCGATCATGCGCCAGCTTACCACCACGACCATTTCAAGCAACTAGGTGCCAAAGCCATTGTGCTGCCCATATAGCTGGTGAATCTATGTTGTTTTTGCCCCCAGAACCAACCTTTCTCCTTGCCAATCAGCCCACCTGAGTTGCGCGTGGCCTGAGGGCCTAAACAGTGCCTCCACCACAGGCTGCATGGCATCCAGCGACTGGCTGACCACAGCAGGCGAAGCGTCACGTCCTGCTAGCGCCAGCGCCTCCAGAACAGAGCGCCAGCCGGAGCCCAGGCCTCGAGGGTGAGCAGATGCGGCGTGGGCGACACAGGCCACAGCAAGCTCACGAACAGCAGGGCTGTCTGCGGGTAGAGACGTGGACAGACAAGTTCGGTGGACAATGCTTTGACAGAGGCACCGGGAGGGATGGAACACAAATCGAGGTTGAAATTGGCCAAGAGAGCGCAAGTGGGCAGCTTGCGGAGGAGCACCCAGTCTGGCATGTGAAGTATGCACGCACACACACCCAACCAGGCAGCTGCTCACATGAATCCCGCCTGCCACACAGGGCAGCACAGCACACATCAACAACCCCACCTGGTCGGGCTGGCTGGCTGGCTGGCTGACTGTCACCGCACCCCAGGTGCCATGCTGCAGGCCTAGTGCTACAAGCCTGTGGCCAGCTTGCTACCTTAACAGCCCCACCTGAGTGTCGCAGCACAGCTGCAAATGGCCGCAGCGCCTCCCCCTGGTGCGTGAAGCGTGCCAGCTCAGCACGGTCCAGCAGCTTGGCTGCCAGCTGCCGCAGAGCGTCCACAGCGTACATTGCCACGTACGCGTCTGCGCCATATGGCCCAAAGAGCTGAATATATTTAAGGTTGATCTGTTTGCTAAAAGCAAACAAAAGCAAAGCTGCCAAACATGCGGACACATTCACAAGTGAAGCGGCCAAGAACCCAGTACGGTATGTGCCCCCTCCCCCTCCCTTTTCCGTAAGCACAACACGCATTCCTCACCTGTGTGGCAGGCGGCAGACACCAGGTGCTGGGCAACCACGTTCCACAGGCGTGACCACACCAGGCGTATGCGCCCCATGTTGTGGTAGGCGCACTCCACCACACGCTGGAGCAGCGCCACACGCGGCCGCTCCCCTGCACCGACATACAGCCAGCCACAGGGCATGGGCGACGGGAAGCTGTGGGGAACACCGGCCGACAGGGACAGGGGGAAACAATGACGGGAGATCTGCAGCCTGAGAGCATGTTGGGCAACAGATAGTGAGGCGGGAACTCCGTCAAGGGTGTCTAGGCCCGCAAAAGCATCCCACAACACTACAACCCCATGTCCCGATTTCTCTCAGCATGTGGCGTGGCAGACAGACAAGCCCCCTGCTTTGCAGTCAACCGAACATGGGCGGCAGCCCTAAGCCTATGCCAAAGGCTGTGTTGGCTGGTACATTGTGCAGCGCCCTCACCTGGGCTGGTGGGCTGCAGCTCCTCCTGGCTGACGGCGCAGAGGGCGCGCATGAAAGAAAGCACAGAGTCGCCGTGCAGGGACGCGCTGTTGGTGAAGAGACGCTCGATGGGCGCCACGCCTGCACCGGGAAAGTTGTGTGAACGTTACAGCAAGGCAAACAACTATTGTCAGTAGAGGAAAGAGTTTGCTGGTAGTGGTGGAGGTGGTGTGTGTATGGGTCTGCTGGGTGGGTGGGGTGGGTGGGCGAGGGATAACAGCGTAGTGGCAGTTGGATAAGATGGCAAGTAATGGTGCCAGCAACACACGTGTGCCGCTTCTGGCGACCCCGCAACGTACACCACGGCTGTACTGCGCACCCGCGGTTTCAGCCCACAGCACGTGCCCTGCACCGGGCGCATCTTTAATGTCTAGCAGCCCCCCCAGCCGGCCGCCTGCTGCCGTGCCGCTGCCGCTGCTGGCATCACCGCTGCTGCTCGAGCTGCCTGCAAGGCCCATGCGCTGCAGCAGGCGGCCAAAGCCGCTGCTGCTCTGTGGCTCCTGCGGCTGCGCAGGCGGCGGACTAGCCGCCGCTGCTGCGGCTGCTGCCGCCGCATCCAGGCTGCTGCTGGCCAGCATGGCGGCCGCGCCTTCCGGCAGCGGCGGCAGGCCATTCTTTGATCCAGGCAGCAGCACGGCCTGCAGCCTCTCCAGCTGGCTCAGCGCACGCAGCAGCACCAACCAGCTGCTGCCCAGCATCCCGGCCTCGCTGCAGCTCCCCAGGCTGACCAGCTTGGAAAGCGCCGCCACCTGCTTGGCCTCTGCCGCGGAGCTGTGTGGCGCGGGATCAGCCAGCCCAGCTGCAGCTGCCAGACCCACCACAAGCGCCTCACAGATCGACTCGAGCCGCAGCAGCGCCGCCAGACGCACAGCCTGCTCATAGGCACCCAAGATCTGCACAGGGTGCAGCACCGCACAGCCAAAGTCTCAAACCAAAAGGTCGGGGCGAGGGAATACCATGATTGTGCAGGCTCGCAATGGAAAAATTTGCTGGGCAGGGATTGCAGTGGCTACCCTTCCCTCGCTGGCTGCGTGCGGCGCTGCTCCAGCTTCATCCACGCAACCGTCTCCAACGCCAGCTCGGCTACCTGTACATCAC
>JAAMXP010002912.1:502-18249 GCA_019693395.1 Ettlia oleoabundans | reverse complement strand
CCCCCCCCAGGATGAAACCCCACACAAAACAGCGCTGCATCCGCAAGTTGGAGTGAACAGCAGTCCCCTGCCCGTCCACCACCCACCTGAGCTGCGCATCCAGCACGTTGAACATCTGGCCGCTCTCTCGCTGCTGCAGCGTCTCGCCGATGCAAGCGATGACCTTGAGGCCCTGGCTGAGCGCATACTCGCACTTCTCACCCACAAACTCGTCACCCTCACCGCACAGGGAGCGACGCTCTGCAAACAAATAAACCGGGAAGCGTATGGGCCCAGTAACAGCGGAGGGAGATGAGCGACGGCCGACCTGTGAGGCCATAGAGAAACAACGGAACATTGTGCACGTGACTTGTGGATCAAAGGGAATGAAGGGCTGCGCTGCCTTGATTGCCTGATCAGATATGACCAGGTTCAGCAGGCTCGCAGCTTTGAAGCTGGGCTTACCCGAGTGGCCCAGGATGACCCATGGAACACCAAAATCCCGCAGCATCTCCGCCGAAACCTCGCCTGTGAATGCGCCGCCCTTGCCCACCCAGCAGTTCTGCGACATCAGGGGCGCGGGGTGGCCAAGCATGTGCACTGTTGAGCTTGATTAGATTACGTGGCCATGTTTCGTTGTTTATTTGCGTAGTGGTATGGTGGGATGCATGCCAACATGCGTGGGTGAGTGAACTTGTGAAGGGCACACTGAGAGGCATGTGAGTAACGACAATTAGAAGCAGGCTTGATTGCCCACAGCCGTTTGAAAGGCTGCAACAGTGCTTGGATTTGCAAAGTACGCGAGAAAGGAGGGTGGATGCAGTGGTCATGAGCCCCAGCTGCGCTCTGCCGCACCTGTGCCGCTATCTGGTATGGTCCTTTGAGGGTGCGCATCACAGTGTCCAGATGCAGAAACGTGGGGGCCACCACAACCTCAACTGAAGCTGGCACGCTGCCTGCACGCACCAAACAAGAAAGACGCAAGGCAACATATGGCGAAGGCGACTGAGTGAAGACCTGAGGGGTGAATGAGTTGTCGCAGCTACAAACAGCAAGGCAGGCACCCACACTTGGCACGGCACCAGCTTGAAAACTGATAGGGCCAGCGCTCAAGACCAAATGTTCTCAACCCAGCTAGCAGCATGCTAGCATTATTGAATTGATTATGCGCATGCAGGATCCATAAATCCTGTCAGCGGTTCACCTGCGTTCAGCTCCTCCACTAGCTGCGTCACCGACTCAACGGTGCCGTTGCACTTCCAGTTCTGCAGCAGCGATTTGCAGCCCAATGCGCGTTGAATACTTTACAAGAGTGCAATGCGCTCGGCGTTGAGAGCAACATCAGCGCCGTAAGGCCGCCACCTTGCCTTTGGCGCTCGATCATGGCGCCGCCGCGAGGCGCGAAGCCATCGCTTCCACTCACCCCTCCCACGAAAAATTTGCCATGCGATTGGCTGACGACTTGCAGTCGCGCGCTTCTGCTGCCTGCAGCGCTAAATCGCTGGCGGGGCAGCTGCACCCGCTGGTGCACCAGGCTCGTTGCAAAGCTCATGGCTTAATGTTGATATGTTAAATCCGATGCGAGCGAATAGCAACCGATGGCGGTGGGGTGAGCGGGGGGACCCCAGGGTCTGGACGGGGTCTGCCAACTCAGAATGGGGTGAGCAAGAAAGGCCAGCAGCGTCGTGTGTGAGGCAATGCAGGGAGTAACGCGTTGGTCCTTGGCAATATGGGGTCAATCAAGCAACTAATCGAGCCGCTGGGCGTGGCTGCCGGCCGTGTGCATCGAACCCCCCGCTGCCACCTGGGCGCCGCCGCCAGCTGTGGTCTCAAAGGAAGGGGCCTGTTGTGCCGCCACCCAAACCTCCCTCCCGCTTAAACCACTCCTTGAGGTCCTGTGGACAGTTCCAATGTGTTTCCAAGCCCTCCTCTATCTCCTCCCGTGGAAGCAGCAGGTAGGCGGCGGCGGTGTGCCGGGCGCCGATCCGCCCCTCGCTCCTGCAATCGGGGCAAGCGCAAAGCAGTCAAGCGGTGCGTGGAAGACCTCTCACATCGTGCCAGGTGGAGAACTTTCACAGCAGCTGCTATTTTCTTGACGACATCGCAGTGGAGGAGGCAATGCCGTGAAGGCCAGAGCCAATCCTCAGACAAAGCACACGCATGCGTCTTTGCCACCTCCCTGCTGCAACCTGCGCCCTGAAGTACCAGCCGGCAACGCCCCAACCCAGTCAGCCATGCAGCTTGCTATGCCACTGCAAGCCACATTGACCTAGTGCTGGTCACCCCCCACCATCCAGACGGCCACCTCAAACCAATGCCACAACGAAGACAGCTAGCTAGCGCACAGACCAGCGATCCAAGCCAGCCAGCCCACCACCCTTCACCTGGGGTCCACAAAGGCAACCAGTCCCCGACCCAGCAGGTGGTCATACGCCTTCTCCGCTGCCACCTTCTCATAGCCATCAACGTGGTTACCCCGCAGGCTGTACTTCTTGAACTCGCAGTACACCTGCGGTACAGGAAAATCCAAAGCGGCTCAGGCAGAACAGGTGGTGGATGAGTATGGAAAGCGGTGCAGCCCTCGTTTTACCATGATTCATGTATCCTGCCCCGTGGCTGGTGATTAGACTCAGCAATGCGCCGCAGTCCCCCACTGTCTGAATTTCAGGACCCACAAGCGCAACGGCCTCTCACTGCTCCACAGAGAAGCCTTGTCATGACCCGCACAGCATCATCACCGGCTGTCAATGCGTAAACTGCAGGCAAACACAATAGCATAGCTCACCCGCTCAAAGTTGAAGTCCTCCTGCCCCCTGGCCTTCAAGCGGTAAGCAGCCACCAGCATGATCAGGTCCAGCACAGGCAGGCCCGCAACCAAACGAACCTGCAGTCCCGAGGAAGGCGCGCGGTGGGGCCGGCGTGGTGGGTTGTCTGCCAAATCTGAACATGAATCGGGTGCATCCCACCACTCAGGCGCGCTCGTGTGTAATGCATTAGGTTGAAGCAGCAGCAGTAAGCACAACAGAGCGTGGGTTTGGGGTAGTTAAAACTGCAAAAGTTGCTCAGCGCACCCACCATTGACTTGGCTTGAGCCAGCTGGCGTTCAATGGCCCCTACCAGCTGCGCCGCTGTCAGCTGCATGGAAGCCGGTCTTGTGCCACTGCTGCCACTACCGGGACGGCCACCGTGCCGCGCACGATGGCGCTCCAACATGACTTGAGCAAGCACGTCATCAGCAATGTTTGCCAGGTAATGCAGGCTAGGGTAAACGTTGATGCAGCACTGAAGCACTGTGGCCACCTCAGGAGCGCCAGCTGCCGATGCAACGGATGCATTCCACACCGCTGCAAACTGGTGGTGCGGGAACTCTTGCGGCAGGCTCAACATCTCCTGAGGCGAGGGAGTACGGCATGAAACGCTATCTACATGGTGGTGGTGGCGGCAGGAATGTAGAAAACTGCCAGATCAAACATGTTGGCATGCAACAGCAGCCACAAGCACTCTCGACAGGGCCTGGACAGGGGGCTCACAATACCAGGACATCCCAGCACCTGATATGAGCAGACAATGAAGGATGCAACATATATAGGCTTTTCAGCCCCCTACGCATCCCAGCCATCTACATGCACAAGCCAACCTACCACCCACCCACCCCACCTTGAGCACATCCAGTGTGCCATCCTGCTCAGTGTCTTGCACTGAAGCACCCACCCCACCGCCGCCTGCCTCAGCCTGCCTGGGGGCCTTTGGCAGCACGGTGGAGGGCAGGGAGAGCTCTAGCTTGCGGTGGCTGCACAGGCAGAAAGGATGGATGGATGCGACGGGCTCTTTGTAGATGCACTGCATGTGGTCGCCATGCATGTCGTACAACCTGCTCAGACTACAGTAAAACCAACAAGGCCACTGTCTCAACCAGTTGCTCAGCCTCATGAACAATTTCGTCAGCGGCCCCAACGGAACCACCTGAAGAACCCACCGAGCAGTCCCAGAGCAAGCAACTCTGCTGTAAGTCCTCGGGTACACATGCAGCTACCCAGCTGTGCAGGCAACCCGACCACCAGTTTACATGTTGATGGTAAGCACCTGAACCGGCTCTTCACCCGTTTCTCCAGCACTTCTACCACATCATGCCGGCATGTGACACACAGCACCGCAGCCTGCAACAATGCAGGAGCAATTGGCCGGCGTGAGCAGCGACACAATCATGTGGTGGGAAATAACAGCGCCTATTGCGTTGGCTGCCGACATGGCCATTGTCCCATTACTTGTGCTGGCGACAGCTCCAGCATAAGCGCACCTGTGCACGGCTGCGCTGCAGCACCATCACACACATTCCTACTCCACTACCTTTTCACCCAATCCGCTCTTACCCTTCCCACACGCCCTCCCGCCCCACACCTGCATGCCGCTTGTCTGCAGCGCATCCAGCAGGTTGTACAGCAGCTTCTGCTTAGAGTGGCGGGTGGCAAACAGGTCAAACTCCTCCAGAACAACAACCGCCGCTTTGTCAGACCTGCGCAAGGCAACATAACCGACAGGAGGTACAGTGCAACCAGGACGCAGAACCCGAAACAAGGACCGACAGGAGTACAGTGCAACCAGGACGCAAAATCAAACAAGGAGACAACTGAAGGGGTGGGTTGGGAAGGGTGGGTTAGGGCACAGTCATCAAACTAGAGCTGAACATCGTGGCCGTGTCGAACTTGCGCAGATACAATGCAAGAGATATGCAAGCGACTAAAGGTGACCAAAAAGGGCAGCCTGGACCTGAGGAACAAGCATTAAGTAACATGGCAGCCTTACAGCTTGCGGAAGAGACGGGCAGCGTGAATGTGCAACAGCAAGTACGTGCTGTACTTGTGAGGATACACGTGTAGATAGAGCAGCAAAAGGGCATAGCCATCATCACCAACAAAGGTTTCGAACAGTTCGAACCAGCAAGCAGCAGACGCAGCAGAGCAGGTTCCACCTGGCCAGCGCCCCCAGCATGCCACGCAGGAACTCAATGTTCTCCTGTATGGACGCCCCGCGGCTGAAAGAATATTTGAACACCCTACGGAAGTGGAATTTGAACCATTATATTGCACTTCTTACCAACAAGGGCCGATACGTGCAGGCGTGCCCGCATGAGGATATGCTTCTAGCATGACGATAACGACAGGACAGCGGCTCGTGCCAACACCACCCCAGCAACTTGAGCAGGCGTCCCTGGATGTAGCAATCCACTAACTCACTCGCACAGCTGTCGCGCCACCTCCCTGAATGCAACCCGCTCCTCAGCATGGTACAGCCCTGACAGGCGCACCACCCCCACCACTGGGTCCCGGGGATCGGTGTTCCACTGTGACTCAACTGCGGCAAGCGCCCGTTCGATGATCTGCCACCAGCATTAAGGCAGCACAATTTTGAGGTGAATTGTCAGGAGCCAAGGAAGGAGCAGTACAATTAGGGATGGGGGATAGCGACTTCAGCTATGGCTGGGATGCCAGAGTAAGAAAGGAGCGGAGCATGGCAGGCAGGGACATAATCAGCCAGCTCGTCAAGCCACCCCGCAACAGGCCCGCTCACTGTTGTTTTGCCGGAGCCGCGTGGGCCCATGATGAGCAGCGAGTTGTTGAGGTTGTTGTCCACGGTGTCGTTCACGCTAGCCAGCAGCTGGTCGTACGCCTCCTGGGGGACACACAGGGAGGGATAGACAGGCAAGCATAGGGCAGGGGCCAGGATAGGCAGGGAAGGCACGAGGGGAGCCACATGGTAGGGATGTGCGCTGCAATAAGCAGCAGGCAGGTGGCAGTGCACGGAATGCACCTGGGCACGCCGCCGCAGCTTCAAGGTGGCCGCTTCCTGGCTGCAGGGACAGACGATGCGTGCAAGCATGCACTCGCAGGCAGCAATGGCAGGGTCGGCATCGGCTTCATCGCCAGCCTCCTCCCCCTCATCTTCAACACCAGTGTGCCACCCCCAATCCTGCTCGCCAACCTCGCCCAAAGCCCCGGCGTTTTGAACGCGTCCTGCTTCATCTGCCAGGGGTGAAGTACGTGCTTTGTTCTGCCGCTGCGCCAGCTGCCTGGCAGCCGCAGCAGCTGGGGCCAGCAGCTGGTCGCCACCAGAGGGGGGTGCAGACATCTCAAGTGGCTCCGCCGCTGCGGCAGCCACCGGTGTTGGCGAACGCCCCGACTGCTGCTGCTTCCTGCTGTCATCAGCAGGCAGCGGGGCAGCCGCTTGCTGTCTGCTCTGGTTGCTGCCCCGGGTCTGCCACCGCTGCTGCTTTTGCTGGTGTGTTGGGACTGCTGATGGCTGGGGCTTGGCCGCCACACGCGTGCGCTTGGTTGGCCGCTCTTCTTCCTCGACCTCCTGCCGCTCGCCGGCATCTTCCGTAGCCGCTGCCGCACGCTTGACTTTCTGTGGTGGCCTGCCACGGGCTACAGGCTGCTTCTGACTGGCAGCGCCAGACACGTAGGCTGCGGAGTCTGGCTGCAGCTGCTTACTGGCAGACTGATTGCTGCGCTGCAGCTTTTCCTCGTGTTCTTGGTCCTCTGCTTGCTGCTGCTTCCGCGGCCGGCCTGGATTTCTCTTCACAGGCTGACTCACTGCTGCTGATTGCTGCGCTACCGCCTTGGCCCCCTTGACCGCTGCTTCCTGCTGCTCCCGCGGGTGGCCCAGCCTCTGATTCTTGGGCTGGCAGACTGCTGCTGCCTGCTGCTCTTTAGCCACCTCTTGTAATGAGCCCTCCTTTTTCTGCTTCTGCGGCCTTCCCAGCTCCTTTTTCTCTGGCTGCCACGTCAGCGCTGCTTGATGTTCTTGTTCCGCTGACGCCTTGGCGGTGGCAGGGCGGCCACCCTTGTTTGCCTTCGATGCAGGCTTCCTGGCAGGCGGGCTGCACTGCTCCTCCTCGCCACTGCCCTCTTCAAAATCCTGCAAAGATAGACATTGTTTGCCTGACCGCTTACCCAGATGCAAAGACTGGCTCACCAGAGTTCTCGTCGCAGTGTTGGGCTGTGGCCAGCGGCAGTGAGGGCGCACCTCAGCGTCGCCGCTGATATCTACGGCGAAGTCGTCCTCGGTTCCATCACCCGACTCCCAACCCTGCACACCCCTCGTGAGCTGCTTGCCCTTGCTCTTGGGCATTGAAGATATGGCTGTCTCGCCCAGCCAGGCGGCAGCTGCAGATTGAAGGATGCCTTTGAGCATGCGACAAGGGCTGGTGAGTCAGGCGTAGGACCTTTCGATCACTTCATGTGCTCGGGTAAAGTTTGAGTTGCCGAAGCGCCCGTGGCTGTGAGGCAGTGCCGAAAGCTCGCCAACAAAAGCTTCAAATGCGCACTCGGCAGATTGCAATCGGAGCTCTCGCCTTTCCACAGACCGCCCTGCCAAGTTGGCGTTCCCAGAACCCGCCTGGTCATGTTTCTTACTGTACTGATGCATCAAGTTGCGTTCCTTTCCTGTCGAAAGGTCAAATAACATATGGATGGGGAACTAGCGGGCGGCAGTGGCCTGGACGAAGGCGGCATGGCCAGCCTGGAGCAGCAGCTAAAGGCGTTGGACCAGGAACTCATGCAGGCGAGTTTTCTCTGCCGGATCAATGCCCAGGGCTGCCAGCATTGGCGCCAGTGCCTGCCCGCCTGCCTGCCTGCCTCTGCCCGCCCTCGCTCTCCAGCCCGTGCGTTCACGCAGTTTCTTTGGTCCACCTGTCACTGCTCTCACTGCTGTGTGGCACATGGCAAGCCAATCCTGCAGGTGGAGGATCAGATTGAACGTTTACTGGCGCAACAGACTGCCCTTCAACATCAACGAGAGCGGCTGCAGCGCATGCGCTCGGCGGAAGTGCGCGCACCACGGGCAGACTGGCAGGGCACTTTCTCCTGGGATGCACGTGTGCAGCAGCTGCTGGGCCAAGTATTTGGGCTGGCCAGCTTCCGGCCGCTGCAGCGAGAAGTCATCAACGCCACGCTGCAGGTGCCCTGCGGCACTTCCGCTCTAGCATTTGGGTGCGGGTTTCCCTTGTTGAGTGCTGCGCCGAAGCCGAGCCAGCTAGGATGAAAGGAAGGATGGTGGAGCAATGTTGATAGCAAACCTTTCTGACCCTTTATCGTCCCATCTTGGCATTATCCCCACCCTGCCATTTCCAGGGCCGTGACGTGCTGTGCCTGCTGCCCAGCGGCGGTGGCAAGAGCCTGTGTTACCAACTGCCAGCTGTGTTGAGCGGCAGTGGGTTGACCCTGGTGGTATCTCCACTGCTGTCGCTTATACAGGATCAGGTGTGTGTACAGGATCTGGTGCCATTGAATGGGTGGGAATAGCTAGGCAGGTTGCAAGCAGGGGGGCTAAGCTTATCTTTCACGTGCGCCATTTGCAAATAGCCGGCGATTCGCATTACCATGCATCGTGGCTTGGTTTCATGTTGTCACCTGCACCTTTACAGTGATTAAATGCACATCCACACCCACTGAACGCTAAGTGTAGCAAGATCCCTCCTTCCTCACCTCACCTGACACCCAACTCCCGCAGGTGCTGGGTCTGTCACAGCTGGGCGTGCGGGCTGCAGCGCTCACCTCCCTGACCGCCAAAGAGGAGGCTGCAGCCATCAACAAGCAGGTGGAGGACACGGGGCAGGGCGGGCTGCGCCTACTGTACGGCACGCCCGAAAAGGTCGTCAACAGTAAACGCTTCTTCGCAAAGTGAGCTGCCAGCTGCCAACTTGAGGTTGCTGGGTGTGCCAAATGAGCCACCATCTGCATGTCTCAACAACATGCTGCGTAAGTTCACACCTGCAAACTGCACTGCCTGTTTCATCAAAAACACATTCAAAGCTGAGTAGCTGGTGAATAAGGGTGGGCATGCCTAATGATATTGCCCACATCAAATGTCAGCAATGGGCAGGCCCCATTCATTGTCGTGCGTCTGAGTCCAACCCTCCACTGTTTGCGGACAGGCTGGAGAAGGTGTACAAGGCTGGGCGGCTGCAGCGCATCGCTGTGGATGAGGCACACTGCGCGAGCCAGTGGGGTGCGCTGTCGTGCACCTGCGGTCTACAATGTGCTGCCATGGCAGCACCTGTCATATGAGCTGCGGGGCAGATACGCCAGTAGTGGCAGCCGTTGGCACCGGCCCCTTAAAGCTTCCCTCAGACTGGAGTTTGGTGTTGTTTTCGCGTGATGTAGGACGTGGAGCTGCCATTGAGGGTTTTGTCCGCCAGTGATCCCGGGTTGGCTTGCATTGAGTGCATTCTCGCTTGATTGCCCCCTCCTAGCCTCTTTTCTGCCCCTTGCAGGCAACGACTTCCGACCCGACTACAGGAAGCTAGGTGTGTGGGACCTTGCCTTGGCACCTCGCAAATCCTGGCAAACAACTATTGTTGTATGTTTGGGCAGTGTTGCAGACGGCAGCAGCAGCCCTTCTTAGTGTCTCTTGTCACAGAGCTGCACATCCCCCTGCTGCCATGCCTCTTGCCACCTGCCCATGATGTTGGGCACTGCACTGCCACGACAGTGCAGGTATTCTAAAGCAACAGTTCCCAAACACCCCCCTCATTGCGCTGACGGCAACCGCCACGCAAACGGTGAGCATGCCTGGACAGCAAGTTGAGGCTACGATTGCCGGTACGGAAAATATTTTGGCAGTGATGTGCCCTTCAGCTGCCATCACTGTCAATGGCAGGGTGCTGGCATTACCGTCACTGCCTGCACATGCAAGGCTATCCTTACCCCCATTCCTCTACCCTGCCTTGTCAATGCTGTAACAAAGGTGGACGCTTGTTGCATGTAATGCAGGTGTGTGACGACCTTCGCTCCATCCTCAAGATTGATGGCTGCGAATTCTTCAAGTCCAGCATCAACCGACCTAACCTCTTCTATGAGGCGAGCCACATGCTGCCGCTGCAAGCTTGGTGACGAGTCAGCGCTGCAGCCTAACTTGCCACCAGACGACATGCTGCTCTCTCTCGCCAGCCGTGTGTGGGGGCACCCACCCACAGCAGGCGGGGAGGCCGACAGGCATTGCTCTGCACGCTGGCATCCAGGAGCGCCGCACTTTGCACTCAACACTCTGAAGTTGTGCGATGTTTATGCATTCTATCGCGTTTGACATAGTCGCCCCAGTCTCCTTTTCTCTGCTTGAAAACGAAGCATGTTGCTAATGTTCAACAAGATGTTCTACTGTGCATCATTTGCTGCAGGTGAAGCCCAAGCCAGGGCCACAGGAGGTTGTTGTCGACATGGCGGACTGGATCAAGGGCAACTGGCCCAGTGGCGAGAGCGGCATCGTGTATGTTCTCACACGCAAGGACGCCGAGAGCGTGGCTGAGGTGAGAGGTATGAATGGTTGTTGCATCAGGGAAGAGGGGCGCGGGGGGGGGGGGGGGGGGNNNNGGATAGATTGCGCATACTGCATTGTGTCAAGTTTGCGCAGTATCCACAGTTTGATTGGAGGTGAGAGCGGTGATTACTGATTGAGGGTGCGTGCCCGTTATGTGCGCAGCATGCTCCCCCTCACTGCATCACCCTGCGTGTCGCCACATGTCGGGCGCTGACTCCCTGCCGGTTGACTACAGGAGCTGCGTGGCGCGGGTGTGTCGTGCCAGGCTTACCACGCTGACATGGAGCCAGGGTGGCGGGAGGGGGTGCACCTGCAGTGGAGCAGGGGAGAGCTGCAGGTCATTGTGGCCACGATTGCATTCGGCATGGGTGAGTGAAATCCTAGTAAAGGGCAGTGCACACAGGGTGGCAGGTTTCCGGGGTGACGTGCGCTGCAAGTTAGGCATCAGTTCTGCACCCCATTTTGGAGGTGGAGCACATTCCAAACTTGTGGGCAAATTGCTCCTTGAATGTGGTTTTTGTATTTTTATTGACCCTGTGGCAGGCATCAACAACAGCTCCGTCCGATTCGTGATCCACCACACCATCAGGCAAGGCGGTTGTTCACGTGCTGTGACCCCAATGCTTTGTACCTGGCCATCCATTGTGCTTCATTGTAACCCATGGCTTAGAACCCGCTCCACTCACTCACACATTCCCACCTCCTTCGCCACTGCCCCCTGCTTGTTTTGTTCCCTGCAGCAAGAGCATAGAGAATTATTACCAGGAGTCTGGCAGGGCTGGGCGAGACGGCCTCCCCGCCCACTGCCGACTCTACTACCGATTTGCCGACTACTTGCGGCAGGCAAGCGAGAGGGGGGCAGGCGGAGGAAATGGGCGGGTCTCGGACAGACAAGGGTGGTGCTCTGTGTTCTTGGCCGCACTTGGTCGGCCATGCTGTTTCCATCATGTGGTCTTGGAGGTTCTTCTCATCAGCCAGCTATTCACTGTTGTCCTTGTTGCCGCCCGTGCAGGCAACTGTTGTCACGATGGAGAGCAATTGGGAGCCGTGCCTGAGGGGCATGCTGCAGTACGCCTCTGCCACCTCCTGCAGGCGAGCGGTGCTGTGCAGGCATTTTGGTGAGGCACCCGCCCGCTGTGCAGGCATGTGCGAGGTCTGCTCGCGACAGCCTGCGGTCTCCGCTGCAACAGGTGCGGCGGGAGCGGCAGGGACTTCTGCTGCAGGAGCAAAAGCAGCATCAGGGGCAAGAGGGTCAGCGGGTGCGGCGGCAGGGTGCAAGGATGTCACGGAGGCCGCCAAAGGAGTGCTGCAGACCCTGCAGGTGAGCGTCCCGGCAGCGGCTGCCGTGGGGTTGTATCGCACTTTCTTGCCAGCTGCCCAACAGGCTGGGTTGCACTACACCAACGTACGCATTAATGCGTTCCATGCAACTGGCCAGCAGCAGCGCAGCCCCAACCTCTGCCTGCATGCATAGTTGCGATTGGTGCCTGCCAGCCTTATTTCTGGTGCTGCTGATGGCAGGTGCAAGCCGGAACCAGGCTGCCGGTGCTATGCTGCTGCTTGCAGGCATGGCCAGGTGATGAGAAGCGGGCCACCCTGATCCAGCTCATAGACAAGTGGAGGGGCAGCAAGGTGCGAGGACTATATAGGGGGGTGGCGCAGGCTGACGCAGTCTTGTCACACCTGCAGGGCCTGCTCGCTGCTGCTGTTGGGCTGCGCAGAAGGGTTAACCACAAGGACTCTGGCTTTGCAACCGCAGGACGCTGGTGTAGCACGTACCGCCAAGGCGCTGTCAGCCGCCGAATGCGAGTGTGTGGTTCAGGCGCTGGTACTGGAGGGGTGCCTGCGCCTCGACTTTGGGTTCACCGCCTACAGGTAAGGTGGGGTTGGGTGGGTGCCTGCTTGTGTCGCCCACCTGTTCATCACCTCAACTGCTGGGATGCATCAAGTGTGGTGTTGTTTTCGAGTTTCAAGTAAAGGGGAAGTGGGGAGCTGCTTCTTTATCTATTAAGTGCTGCAATACCTTGCACAACGTGAAGCACTGCCGCTGACCTGCCAGCCGTGTTGTCCAGCCAGGGTGGTACCAACGGGACGTCGTGTGTTGGTACGTACCACAAATGTAGTGCCCTTCTCTGCACCATGCCATTGGGGGTGCCTTATCAGCATCTGCCCCACTCCCGCAGCACCAACGCGTACCTCAAGACCACGCCGCGGGCGGCCGCCGTGCTGCAGGTAAAGGCGTGCGAGTGAGTACATGCAGCCCTCCGTTTCCCTTCAGGCAGCCGTCTGTTGCCCTGACTTTCCTCTCCTGCTCCGAATGTTGATTTTTAGCTTCCTCTTCCAATGTTGCACAGGTATGCATGTATGCCGGCACTGCCCCGCTGCCCCTCATATGCAAGAGTGGTTTGCTCCCAGTGCAGGGCAAGCAGCAGGTGTCCATCCCTGCTATGCCAGCGGCGGACGGAGGCGGTGAGGTGGATGCTGCTGTCAAGCCTGAGCCTGGCGCAGTGGAGCAGCTGGCCCAACAACGCAAACAGCAGCACGGCCACCAGCAGGAACACCTACAGCAGAACATCCTGGGTCCGCGTGGTGCCGGTGATGGGGCCAGTGGGGCTACTTTGCCTGCAGCTGCTGCTGCAGCTGGCCAGGCAAAAGAGCGGATGGCAGTCACGGCAGCAGTTGTTGTGGCAGCAGCCCGCACAGCACTGCAGAGCGCGCGGGATCGCCTGGCGGCGGCGTTTGACACATTACCAGCTGCCATGCTGTCAGGTAAGTTCTCGGGCACCAGTCAACAAACTATTCCACCTGCTGCAGTGTTGTGGCACAGGTCTGGTGCCACTGTGACCAAGTTAGATAACCAGGTTGTAAGCAGGTTTGAAGAGAGCCAAAGCCGGGAGAAAAGGTTTATCTCGACTAGCTGTTCCCCAGTGGTAGAAAGTTATGACTGCTATTCCTTCTTCCAGGCTGGTGCTGACAGTTGCCTCTGTGCAACCACTCCCAGCTTCGTTCTCATTGTATTGCAGTGTGCTGGTCCACGTTGACGTGTTGTGTGTCTTATGTGTGTGTTGTTGTGCAGACCACCAGGTGGAGCAGCTGGCAGCGCAGCGCCCCTACACGCAGCAGCAGCTGGCCCAGCTGATAGGGCCCCAGAAAGCCGAGCTGTACGGGCCGGAGCTGCTTGCGGCGATGGCGGGGAAGGCGCCACCGGCCCCACACCAGCACCAGCAGCACGGGAGCAAGCAGGAGCCAGACGCCGAGCAGCGCAAGCAGCAACAGAAGCCCGGTCAACGTAAGCAGCAGCAGCAGCAACAACAGGAGAAGCAGCCCAAGGAGAGGCCTAAGCTCAAGCAGCGGGTGCAACAGGAGGTGGAGGTAGTGGTGCTGGACAGCAGCGAGGGGGAAGAGGAGGACGATGATTTCATGGCGGCGCGCCCACCAGCAGCCAAGCGCAACAAGAAGGCGTAGGGGCCTGCTAGGAAAGCGTTGGTGAAGCAATAGTAACATATTTGCAAGTAACGTGTACTCATGTATTGTTATACAACCCTACCTGGCAGTTACTGCAGTCTGCTTTGCCAACCCTGCAAGTTGTTCGCCGAGCACTTCATGCGTCTCTCCATACACACATCGGTCAACCTCAAAGACCTCATACCTGCTCCCAATGCGCAGTCATGCATTCCCAATTGCCTATGAAAGATGCTTGGTAAAACAGTCACACTAAGCAGCGCATTATGCTCGCTTGTTGTGCTTGATGGTTGCGGTTAACGGTTGGGCGATGTCAGGTGGGCGACTTGAGCATGGAGCAGCAAAGACGAGGGTCAGGGTGAACGCAAGCTGACCTCAAGAATGAACCTGCTTTTAGGGTTGAAAAATGTGGAACGGTGGTAGGTCATCAGCCGCGTGGAAACTTTTTCATTTTGGTGCTTGGAATTAGTGGCACCATTGGTGCCGCTATTGTTCCAGCGGGCGCCAGCGGGTTGGGGACCGGGCTCTATCATGGATTCAGCAGCATTATTTCGAAAGCGAACGCGCAACTGTACCTGGCTGTTCTGCGTATTACCCATGGGTTGTGCTGGAACGAGGAAACGGACTGTACTTGTCTGCTGCCATGCGTACACGTGTAGTGCCTTGCAGGTCGATAAGCTGCATGCCCCGTCATGATTAGGGTATTTGCAGTGCCCCTACTTTGGAAAGCTAGCTGCACAACGCCATGGCGGCTTTCAAGTCGGAGCGGCCGAGGCCCTGTTGGGCTCTGTGCCTCCTGGCCTTCCTCAGCACCTGCACTGAGGTTGCAGCCAGGCAAGTATCTGATTGCGCGGGTGCAGCGGCGTTGAATGGGTCCAAGGCAGGCACTGCCGCTGCTTGGCCGCCAGCCGCCAGCCGCCAAGGTGTGCAACACAACCACCCTGGGCCGTTGCCAGTCTATCAGCTGCTGCTTCACCTGGCAACTGCTTACCCATTTCGTGCTATGCGACTGGCACTCAGGGGTGTCTGCCGCCTTGTTTTCTGCTCGTGCAGACGCTCACTGATCAGAGGGACACGCAAATTTCCAGTGGGGATGTGGTTGTGCAAAACGAGTGCGACATGCCTGTGCTGGTGACCTATGCGTACCAAGTGCCTGATGAGGAGGCAGACAGACGGAACTGATTGGGATCAGGGAAGGTTGAAGGGAGGTCAGCAACCACCTGCATCCCTGAAAAGGAGCAGGAGCGCCTGCAACCCGGGATGAGGCGGCAGCTGCAGCAGTCTGAGCTGTCCGGCCCATTTCGCTACACCGAACCCCCATTCATCCTTGTGCTGGATGAAGCGGCATCCGGGGCAGTGCCAACTCCCGATGTGTTGACTGATGCCGCCTGCGTGACACCCCACTTCCAGGCGTGCCAGTGCGGCAGCCAGGAGTGCTATGTGGCGTTTGAGGTGAGCTCATGGAAGCTAGTGGAAGGCAAGAGGGCGGGGTCTGCCTGCTGCCGGGAGCCCCCTGTGTCCCAGCCAGCTGGTATTGGGGTGCAGCTGTGGCGGTACAGCAACGACTGACGGGAAGCGCTGGGGTGTGGGGGTGGCATATGAAGGAAGGCACCCGTTGGGAGGATGCTCCTCTTGCTGCCAACTGGCCCTATGTTACGCCAGCGCTGTGCCTGTCCATTGTCTCCCCAACCTTTTGTCAAAGGTTTTATCCTATCCAAACTGGATGTGCCCCTTTGACCCCGCCATGTGCGCAGGTTGAACCGCCCAAGACTGTCACACTGAGCTGTTAAGGTGATGCAACGCAGCCCCAACAACACCGCAGACCCAGGCAGCACAGACCTAGACAGTACAGCACTAGCTGCAGCCGCCAATGTAAGCCCCAAACTCGGTCAGCACTGCTGGCGGCTGAGCGGGTGACGTGTCGAGTGGCCCAGCCTGTGTATGACGAGGCACCAATGTGACCACCACTTCACATGATGGCATGCACCCAGGCCACCAACTGCCATGCAGTGGACAATTTACTCACTGCCACAGCTCAGTTCATGACTGGTGACAAATTCAGGCCACTCAATTGTAGCAGGATGTGAGGCACATTGGTGCGTCCTGATGCCTTGGATGCAACATGCTGCACACACCGTGCCATTCTCTCCTGCCCTGCCAAACCGCTCCTCAGGACTACAGGCTACTGCAGGTTGTAAACATCCATGCTTAAGGCCAAACCGAGGCAGTGCCAAGGGTTCATTCGGTTGGGCTCACAACATTGATAACCAAAAAATGGAAAACAGATACCTTTGTGCCGACAGGTAAGTGACCGGGCGTCACCAGTTCACTGCTGTTCAGCCCCTGCTGCAGCCGCGGCATGTTGCGCCAATGCCAGCTGCTGGACTGCCAGCGTGCTCGCCTGCTGCTGCTGGTCCTGCTGTTGCAGTAGGGCACCTGCCACCGCCTGGTTTGCCACTGCTTGTGCCTGCTGTATGTTTGCAACTGCCTGTTGCGCTGCGGCAGCAGCGGCAACCTGCTGTGCAGCTGCTGCCTGCTGTGATGCGTCGGATGCCTGCTGGGCAGTTGCTGCCTGCTGCGCCACAGTCGCAGCGGCCACCTGCTGTGCTGCACCAGCAGCTGCCGCCTCCTGCTGGGTGACCGTCGCCTGACCTGCTGCTGCAGCAGCTGCTGCAGCAGCCTGTTGCTGCTGGGCCGCCGCGGCAGCCGCTTGAGCGACAGCAGCGGCGTCGGCTGCCGCTTTTGCTGCTGCCACCGCTTGTGCTGCCGCCGCTTGTGCAGCCGCCTGCTCCGCAACGCTGCCCTGCACCCCTGTCCCTGACTGCGATGCTTGTACCGGCGGTGGCGGGCTGGATGGTGGTGGCGGCGGGGGCCTGATGGGCGGGGGCGGCTTAGGCGAGGGCGGCGGCTTGGCGTACTCGAGCGCCCCCGGCTTACAGCGGAACCTGCAGGGCAAGCAAGCAGGCTTGCACATGATTCAGCTGGTGCCAGCACATGCCTGCCCCACCTTAAGGCGCAATTGCTGCATCACAAACAACAGTCTGACGCTCACGGCGCTGCCAGCGCTTCATGTTTGCATTACCCAGCAACAGTTCAGACAATGGTTACTGGCAAGTATATCAACCAACCTAATCTTGTCCCAAACCGCAACCAATGCGGCACCCAAAAAACCTTCCTCTGATGTTGTATGAATCCTGGTTTGAAGCAGCATTGCGCCCACCTGAACACACGCCCCTCGTGCTGGCCGCTGGTCACAAAGTGCTCCCAGATGGTCTCTGGGCCCCACACAGGCAGGTCAGGGTTGTGCGCCTTGTAGAAATCAAAATCAAAGCAGGCGCTGCAGGGGAAAGGGAAGAGCCCTTGGGTAATCGGGTAATCAATGAAGATGGCGGGTGGGGTGGGCGAGGGGCGCCGGGACTCAGATGTATATAGCAGCATCGAAATAGGGGCTGCATTGTCATGCAAGTGGGAACGGCAGCAGCAGCAGCAGCTGTCAGCGACAGTTAACCACATTTAGCAGGAAGCAATTTTCAGCGCATGCCTCTCCTGGCCTCTCCCACACATGGGGCCCTATGAACCCGATGGCCCAGGCGTATGGGATGAGCACCAGCTAACTGAGGCGACATGGCCAACAAACAATTGAGCACCAACGTTCAGCGTGCTGCACACTCAGCCATGGGCCGTCCATCCCATGCTGTGAGTCAGGCAGTCGCGGCAGCCAGGCGCCCCCTCGAGCCCACCTGCCGCGTGCCCTCATGTTGAGTATCTTCATGTTGCGCAGCTCCACCTTTTTGCGGTTGTACTCGTTATCAGTCAGGTTGACCTGCATGTGGAGGGCAGGGGAGAGAAGGAGGGGTTGCTGAAGGCATTTAACGATGGCGCAGACACGACCTAGCTCTCGTCAGCAAGGGCAACTGGTGGTTGGGTGGAGGCTAGGGGTGAAAGTAATTGGCTTGGGACAAAGCGGGAAGCGCGGGAGGGGGGGGGGGGGG
>JAAMXP010002897.1:3977-20623 GCA_019693395.1 Ettlia oleoabundans | reverse complement strand
GGGGGGTTGTGTGTTAACGGGGGGCGGGGACGTAGATTTCCGAGGGGCTTAGAGGAACAGCGGTTACAAAGCTTGTTGACCTGCTGATGGTGGCTATTGACAAATACAGAGCCTGAGCGGGTGCTCGTACAATGCACCAGGCAACAAGGGTGGTCTCTGACCGCAAAAGCTCCTACTCATCTATCCAAGCCTGTATCTAGCGCTCACTACCCACACCCAGTGCAGCTGCCCCTGCTTGCCTGCATGGCCATGCGCAGGGCGGGCTGGCCCTGGGCATCGCGTGAGATGCCGATAATGCGGCCAGGCAGCAGCCGCTTGTACTCCTCGTGGCAGGCCAGGAAGGCGGCGTGCGGGCCGCCATAGCCTAGAGGCACACCGAAACGCTACAAGCAGGCCAGTGGGGGATGGGCAGCAACGAAAAAATACTTGATAGTCAACATACAATATACATGCATGACCCTAATTCTGGTTGTTTATAGCGGTTTTGGGAGGTCAGGGGTGGGGCAGCAGCCCCTACAAGAGTGCGTCAAGATGCTGCCCTATGCGCCCCGAGGCGTACGTAGGAAGGTGATCACGGCAAAGAAGAACGCAGCAATGGTGAAGGGCGGGCGCAGCCATGCAGGCAAGCATTGCCTTGGTGGCTTGCAACACACTCCATACCGCTTCCATCCATGCTTAGACACCATTCACAGTAATAGCCGCGCACCGGCAAGTCACAGACACATGTGACCCGCTGCCCGTCGACCCATCCAAAACCCGGGGCAACCACACCGCCCAGGGGCAACCAAAATGTCTGGCAGTTGAAGCCACCCACCACCCACCTGGGCAGAGCCAATCACAATGTCGGCTCCCCACTCTCCAGGCGGCGTCAGCTTGGTCAGCGCCAGAAGGTCGGTAGCAACAACAACCTTGACCTTGGCGGCAGCAGCCTTCTGGGCAATGGCCTGCAGCATGTCAAACGTAGTTACGGTTAGCCTCTCCAGCCCAAGCCAAGCGCAGCTAGCCTTAATCTAAGTCGCAGCCCAGCCCCATCTTTAGTCCAAGCCGCAGTGCCAGGCTCAGCCTCCACCTTTGCCACTGCCCAACCCAGTGCCACTCCCAACCCTAGTCCCAACCGCCTTCCCTACTCCGGTGCCAGTAGCAGCCTCAGTTGTGCATCAACCTTAAACCCTGGCCAGCCCGGTGCCATCCCCCCAGCTCCTTTCCCCAATTTTCCGCCGCCACCCTGCCCCAGCTCCACTTCCAGCTGCTACCCAGTCAAAGGTCGCTTCTCCGGCTGCTGCCCTGCCCCAGCTGCATGTGCTGCCCCACCCCACCTTGTAGTCATGCACACTGCCATCGGTGGCGGGGTACTGCAGCAGAATGCCGCACACATCACTCTCCATACCAAAGGATGCCTCGTCTCCCACCACAACCTGCACAACACAGGCAAGCAGGCAAACGTGTGGAAAAGCGCGTTGTAGCCAGCAGGAGAGCGGGCGGGTGGAAGGGCGAGTGGGAAGTGCAGCCAACTTGCCATTAAAAACTGCTGCTATGACCTCATGGCACAGCGACAAGCAAGCACACCTGTCCAGCTGCTCTCTCTGCCACTTGCTGCCACAAACCCTCCTCGCTGCCACCAAACTGTTACTTTGGTGATGCCTTGGCAACTCAAGTAGCCACCACCAACCCACCACACACACACCGCACCTGCAGGCCCAGCCCGTCAGCACGCGTCTGGCACACCGCGATGGTCTGCGGGTGGCACTTGTCTGACACCAGGAACTTGGGCTTCTTGCCCCGTGCCACTGCGCTGCACATGGTCATCGCCTCTGCCGCCGCCGTGGCCTCATCCAGCAGACTAGCGTTGCTCATAGCCATGCCCGTCAGGTCAGAAACCATAGTCTGGAAGTTGAGCAGGGACTCCAGGCTGGAGGGAAAGAAGGAAAGGAGGGCAAATACACCCTCCATCTGGCAGCTTAGCAATGGGTGATGAAGTCATATCCAAGCCAACAACCAGCAGATATTTCAATGAACAGGGAAAAAACAGCTTCAAAGGCAGTAGCAACTGCCCACCCAGACTCCAACCGACTCACGACCTCCATATAGGTCTGAACATTACCATCACATGCCTCAAACGCCACCAGACCAGATGTCACCACCCACATACCCAACTGCACCCGCTCACCGGCCCTGGCTGATCTCCGCCTGGTAGGGGGTGTACTGCGTGTACCAGCCTGGGTTCTCCAGCAGGTTGCGCAGGATGACAGGTGGGATGTGGGTGTTGTAGTAGCCCATGCCAAGGTAGCTCTTAAACACCTGGGAGAGCAGAGTGAACCGCGGCAAGAATATCGGAAACCAGATTTGGATGCCGGCAGCATGAAGTGCGAGGCGACGACTCCTCAGCAGGCAATATACGAAGCCACTCCCAATGATGACTGGGCGCTCTGTTCACACGATACCTCTCTGTTCCAAGCAGTGGCCAGCTTTCCGCTTCCACTTTCTGCCACGGAACAACACCCCGTCCAACCCCACCTTCCAACTGCCCCCGTTTCACTCGCAAACCACCCAACCATACCTCCAATCTGCCCCAGCCTGCCTCATAAACCACCCAACCGCACTTCCCAGGTGCCCCGTCTTCCTCACAAACCACCAAAACTGCACCTTGTTCTTGTGTGCCATCTTCTTAAACATAGACAGGAACTCCGACTCTGTGAGCCCCTCGTGATACTTAGGGCCCAGAGGCATGCCGTCTTTGCGTTTGATGGCGGCGGGCACTGTGGCATCAATGAGATGGTCCACACTTTTGAAACCACAGAGCTGCGCCATGTGCTGCTGTTCCGTCTCTGTGATGCTGTTGTGGCGCGGCTCAAACCTGCAGGCAGGCAAAGGGACCAACTCGGTGGTGCAGCAAACCATCGACGGCAACTGGGTGCGGATGAGATTTTATGGGACGTTGCGCAGGAGAACCCAAAGCCAACCGCCAGCCACTTTTATTGGCAGGCTGTTCAATGGCAGGCGATTGCGCCCACATGAACACCAACCGCCGAGCAGGGCACTTCTAGCCTAATGCAGGCCTGGAAGATAAGTGTTTCAGCCGCAGGCGCCATCTGGCAGCACCCATAATCTCACCGGTCGCTGGGCTTCAGCGCCTGCACAGAGATAGGGCGTGCGGCGCCCCAGCGTGCCAGACCCTGGACACCATAGCTGGGCAGCCCGGCAAGGTGGACACCTGCAGTTTGGGAGAAGGCCAGGCAGCAGTTCCCTACTATGTGAGACGACAGGAGGGGTGCCGGCGGGGCCGGCAGCTGTGGCTGTCCAACGGCTGTTGGACGGTGCCAGGGGGCCACTCCTGTGCGCGGTTTTGGGGCTGATTGCTCCCAGGTGCGCCTGGCTGAGTAGCTGCGACGGAATGCGCGCCACGCTGTCGGACGCTTGCGAGACTACCACTTGTTCCCTCCCACGATCAACGAACGGGCTCACCGCCGATTAGAGGGCTGCGGAGGGCGGACGCCGTGAAGTATCGGGGAGCCTGCGTGCTTGCCGCCTCAGCGGTGACGGGCCCGTTCTCCGCGCTTAGCCGCCTGGCCAACAGGCCAAGCAGACGGCCGCCCCTGCGCATCGCCATTGGGCCAGGATGGTTGCACTGTGGCGCATGCTCAAGTTAAACGTGAACCACGATGAGCTTTCCACAGCATGCAGTTCGTGGGCGGCGGCGGATGTGGTTTTGGGAGGTGTCGCCTGAGCCTCCAAGGAAGCGTGGTGTGTTACAAAAGTAAAGACAATGGTCGTGGTCTTCAGTAATCTATACTGATTACCTTGTCCAGCATGAACAACAGTCAGGACTTCAGTCAGTCAGGACACATACGGTAGTAGCCAGTACGCTGCCACCGCCAGCACAACGGCTGCCGTGGCAGCGCGAACCATGCCTCTGCTCAACACCTGTTTCCGCTGAAAACGCCCCAGCGGAAGCATCCCGCTGTCTTGCAAGGACTCCTCTGGAGTGACGGGCGGCGAAGGTTCATCATGCGGATTGACTGGCAGCGGAGGTTCGTCATATAGCGTATCGGTGGCCTTGCTGAAGTAACCCTTGAACACCTGCCCAGACGCCTGGCGCTCCTGCAGGGTGTTGGCAGCAACAACAACACCAAAATCGACAGCGACAGGGCAGGGGCCGCCTTACTTACGTGTTTCCAAGATGGTTATTGTGTAAAAGACGCATCAAGGAGTAGGGACAGCCAATGCCAAGTAACAAATATGCGGTGGGACCAACCCATCCCACCCATTATCCCACATTCGCACCTCTTTCGCCACCTTGCGCACGGCCGCTAGTTCCCGCGCAATAGCCCCATCCCCAGGTACTGCTGCCATGGCTGCTTCTAAATCTTCCAGGGCTTTCTCTGTCTGCCCCAGAGCATGCCGCGCCCGCCCCCGCCGAAACAGCGCCTTTGCATTCTGCCGGTCGTCAGCCAGCACCTGGCTACAAGTGGCGATGGCAGCATGGTAATCCTCCTGCGGCAGGGCAACACATAGCCAGCATTGCAAACCGCATCAAGAGAACTGCAAGCCGAGCGTGAGGCAGGTACGTGTTCAAGTCGCTCAGCCTGACTGGCATACAGGCATAATGGCAGGGAACCATGCCCAGAAGCTCTCATCATGCCAGCGGTGATTCCATCCATAATATAATATCTGGCCATCTGCCCTGCATGAAAACCCTCATGCAAGCCCCATCCGACCATCACCAGCCCCGCATCCATCTGCCGCAGCTGGCAGGCGGCAATATTGAGCATGGCAAGCAGCTCAATATCCAAGGCCTTCCCGCCCTTCCAGCCGCCCCGCACCCACCTGCCGCAGCTGGCAGGCAGAAATATTAAGCATGGCAGGCCGCTTGACCTCCAAAGCTTTCTGCAAATGGAAGTCGCCCAGCTGCATCATCATGTCATCGTCAAGGTATGACAGCGCCAGCCTGGAATGGAGAGAGTGCAAGGATTTTGGTGTTGACAGGTCGGTTATCAAGTGCAGGTGGGAGGCCACAAGCAGCATTTGGCAGGGCACAAAGCATTTAACAACAACAGGAACTTCGCAAGATGCCCTAGCAGAGTAGGGTGGGTCAAACCACTCTCTTGTTGAAGGTGGTTGCAAGAGGTGGGCATGGCCAAGCCCAACCTGAGGAGTGACCACCACAGGGCAAACCAAGACCCAGCATTTAGCCAGGCAGCCACTAGCCATCCACAACCCCTGTGTGACTACGCAGCAAACGCACCCGTGCACACAACGCCAAGCCACAGCCAACTGTGGCCTACATCTGCCGCATCGTGTCACGCCTGTACTTCTTGTGTGCCTCTGTGCATGCCTTCCTCTTCACGAACACGTCTCACCTGTACTTGCTGAGCGCCTCTATGTACTGCTCCTTCTTGAACAGCAGGTTGCCGTCTTGCCGCCGCCTCTCTGCTGCCTCCAGCCGCTCCTCAAACGTCATGTTCACACGCTCCTTGCCCTCATCTGGAGGCTCAAACTCCAGCAGCTCTAACTCATAACTGCAGGGTGCAGGGGGCCCAACAGGAGCCATGTTTCTCAGCACCATCCTAACAGCAGCAAACAATCAGCAGGACAGGCAGAGAGACGCCCATCCAGCAAGGCTGGCAGCAGATCACGTAACTCACACGAGGTGCGAATCTGGAGGTACGGTCGGGAATGAGAAGCTTCCCTTGTCGCCATAGCCATACTTAGGAGCAGCCCACAGACGGCATTTCTCGCCGCAGCGCATGGTACCCACTGCGATGTGCAGTCCGGCTTCCTGATATGCCGATTCTGCACTTGGCCAAAAAGGAGGTGGGCAAACAAAGGAGGAGGCTGACGGTTTGGGGGCGCCAGGCAGGTGATGCCAGCAGCGGCACCATATCCTCCATCAGAACCTCAGGCAAGCAGCCTCAACAAATGGGTATTAGTTATGAAAGTTCTGGCAGACTCATTATTCTGCATGGCCACAACAGATCGCAAGAGTGCAAGGCAGAAGGCAGCAGCCGGGCTTCCAGAACCGGCGAGTGCCCCGGAACAGCCACTCACCCCGCCCCGCCACAAGTTGCTCTGGCTCCTGATTGCGATTGTCTTGGCGAGTGTCCATGAAGACAACTCCTGTCTCCACTAGCCGACCCACATAGTGCACTGCAATTAAGCAATAGAGTAACAGGACGGCGGGCATTGAGCGGTCGCAAGCGGCAGCGGCGGGAGCGACTGGCGGGGAGCAAGGCCGATTGTCGGGCACCCGGGGCACCCACCATCGGGTCATTCCACTCACCCAAGCAGCGTGAGTGCTTTGGGGGCACCTCCCCCGTCCCCTCTTCTAGCGTGAGCTTGAGCAGCAGGCCATCGCTGGTCAGGGGCGTGGCATCGGCTGGAGGTTGGCGGTCCGACTCGTCCATTCCGCTCTCTAGATGCAGTGGGTCAACGTAGAAGGAGGCGGAGGTGCAAGAGCGCTCTCAGGGTTGACCACCGATACGAGATGTCCGTGCTTGCTGCACCGCTACACCCCTCGCGATGGTAGAAATGCAATGGATCACCAGCAAAAGCCGCAAGAAGACGAGCAGGCTGATCATGACATGCATGAAACCCTCATGTCACATGCAGTGCCGGGAGCTGACGGACGATCCAACGGCAGCGATGGACGAGTTGCGAGGAGCTGCCGATAAAGCTGCATTTAATTTCACGCGCTGTTGCTAGCAACGGTTGATTGAAGCCCAGAGGAGCTAGAACCCTGCTTAATTCGCTGGCGACCTCTCCCCGCCTGCGATGCACCTGCTGCTGGCGTCCTGCTTGGCTCTTGCCTGTTTGCTGTCGCGCTCTTCTGCAGCAGCAGGGGCCGCCAACAGGCTGCTGCTGCAAGAGCCACTCCCGGCTGTGGCGGCTGCAGCGGCCCCAGCCGCCCCAACGGACAACCTCTGCTGCCAGCAGCTGGCTGCCATCGGCTTTTCCAGCAACCTGCCAGTGGTTGTGATCGACACAGCGGGGGAGGAGGTGGAGATCAAGAAAGTCAAAGTGCCATCAACAATATGCACCTGCTCCTGGGGTGCGTCCCACTGGTCAGCTCAACAGTGCGGCTGAGCGTGACCAGTTCTGCTGCCTGCTGATCTGCCGATGCATGCTGAGCAGCACTGTCCTAATCTTTCACAAGCCCTCCCTGCTTCCAGGAGCATTTGAAGACTACTCCGGCCTGGCCACTGCTGCTGTGCGGGGTTCAAGTGAGTAGCTCCCCTGCTTGCAGTGCCTGTAATCAGCGGTGCCCCCCTGCAGCTCCACCCCTGACCGTTCTTCACTTCGTTCCTTGACAGCGCCAATCGCTGCCGGTGGGCATCTTGCTTGGGTGCAGCCAGTGCCTTCAACGCCAAGAAGAACCTCCGTGTGGACCTGCGGCAGTTGAGGGATGACGGTAACAACACAAAAAAGAACAACTTCCCATTCCTGGGCATGCCTGCTGATGAGGAGTGGATCCTGTAAGAACCCTGGAGCAACAGCTTATGCATGCTGGTGCTTATTTGGCCGGCCGTATGTATAAGCCGCGTGCCTGAAGTCGTGATGCCAATGGGCGGGTTGCTTTCCTTGCCACATGCCATCTTGGACGACCCACGAACCTGGGTTCAGCTTGCAGCCAGAGTTACACTATGCGTATGGCTGCTATGTTACCAACTGCTATTGGTAGGGGTGCTGCTGCCTGGATGCAGGTATGGGGATGGTGAGGTGGACATGACCTTTGGCATGCGCAACCACCTTGGCTACAAGTGAGCCCACAGCCTGCATGGCCTTTCGGGTGCCAGGATTCACACAGATGAGGAGAGACCTCAACGAACCTCACAGCTTGAGCACCGCCTGCAAAGCTGCTGAGGGGCATGGCTGTGCCTTGCTTCCTGCCTGCAAGCTTGCAGGCAAGAAGCACTCAAGTATTTGTGCTGATGGCTTACCCTCCTTTTGTCCAATAATGTGGTGCAAACTGCAGCCTGGCTCGTGCCTCGGGCCAGTATGCCTCCCGTACAGTGTGGTGTGAGGTGTTTCTTATGGACGATGGCGCTACCGTCCTCTCCCCTGCCCATTACCACGGCCTTTACATTGGGATGGAGAAGCTCAAGATTTTGCCTGAGCGTCTGCCACTGCAAGATTTGGAGCCACCCAACCTCAGTGGTGGCTACCTATTTGCCTATGATAATGACAACACCGAGCCAGGAGACGTGCTCTTTGGGCTGCTGCCTGGCTGGGAGCACCCTTTCCAGTTGAAGTGAGTGTCATCTTGAACTGTTGGCATGCTGCCGGGCTATGGCTGGTTGTTGCAAAAGCCAGGAGCATGCTTCAAGCTGTCAGTGTTGCTGCAATCCTGTCCTGCTCAACATGGTGGAAAGGATCAGGGGTGGTGGCAGCTTCTCCCTCAATCTTCTTACTCTGCAATCTGCCCTTTATTTACGAGGCGGGTCAGGGTACTGACCCGCACCTGCTGGTGCACCGTAACGGCTGGACCCCCATTGCAGGGACCCAAAGAAAGCTGGGCCCGAGGCGCTGGCCTGGCTGACCAACTATCTGCAGAGCTTCCAAGAGGCTTTGGAGGCCCCAGATTGGCTCAGGTGTGCAGCAATGACTCCGCCAACCTACCCGCACTGCCACTGTTAGGGCAGGGGTCTGCCACTCGGTGACACCAGTGCTCCGGTGCCAAACCCGCTGCCAACCTGAGCCTGTCCGCCAGCTGGTTTGCTTGCCTGCTGTGCAATGGAGCACTGGCCTGCTTGCTTTCCTGGTTGCCTGCTGCAACATGGAGCATGCATGCCGTGCCCCTTGGCCTTGGTTGTTCCGAATTTTTGAAAGAATTTGGAAGCCGAAGGCGGTGCACATAGGTTTCAACCCAAGTGCACCGACCATGTGGAGACCCTGCAGCGTACAAATGTCAAGCTTGAGCACATGCCAAGGCTTGTGGATATCCACATGTCCCTTCTGCTGTCATGCCCTCGCTGCAGCCGCTCTCCCGGCTACACCGACCTAATTGATGGGCCATCCTGGGTGGATTACTTCCTTCTCACTGAACTGACCAAGAACCCGGATGGCTACCGGTGAGTCAAACATACTAATTAAGCATCTGCTGTGATGGAGATAAGGCAGTGAGCAAGGGGCACACAAGTGCTTCAGGAAACCGCCACTACCCAAAACTGCTAATATTTCTTAAACAAGCTCTTCCAGCGTTGAAGGAAGCAACCCAGCGAGAACGATTCCCACGCTTCCCTTCCATTGCCGTGCTGGCCGCCATCGCAGAGGCTCGGTGTACCTGCACAAGGACCGCGACATGCCCTTGGCTGCTGGGCCCGTTTGGGACCTGAATGAGGCCTATGGCATGTGCTGCGGCTACCCACACGAGGGCTGGGACAACATGGGAGAAAGCGGCCCAGGTAGGAGGCTCACCCATCTACCCCGCAGGGGCATCTGCCCCATACCCAGCTGACTGCCTTCTCTCTGACGGCCATGGCGCCCTGAAAGAAAGAAAGAAAGAAAACAAAGAATTCGGCGTATTATGTGGGTTGAGGAAGCCAGCAGAGGAACGGCTCTAGGGGGCCGCCTGCTGCTGGCCACCTTTAGCATGCAGCCTGCCAATGGGCTGCTGTCGCCATGGTAGCAAAGTGATTCACCCTGCCCATTGGCCAAGCACTAGCAGGATTGCCTTCCCTCCCGGCGGTTCCCCGCCATGCTGCTTCCTCCACTCTGCCTGGCAGCCCACCAGCCTCTGGCAGCCCATAAATATGACGCATGCGCCTTTGGGCACAGGGACTGGTGTTGCTGGGTGCATGCTTCACATTCAAGAGTAAGCGTCATGGGGCACTCAGCAACACAGTTTCCACCATTCTCGTCGTTGCTTGGAGCTTGAACCCTGGGGCACCCAGCAACACCAGCTGCCGCTATTGCCGCAGCGCCCGTGGCACCCCAGCCTAGGCAAGACTTCAGCTTCTTGCCACCACCCCCTTACTGCCCTCCTCTATGGAGTGTTTGCAGGCCAGGCAGGCGGCTCGGCCATATCCCCCGAAGGTTGGCGCTTCCTGCTGTGCGCTGATCCTGAGCGATGCCTCATAGACCCCACAGACGGACTCAGCCGCTGGTACAGGCAAGGCCAGTCGCTTGCTACCTGCTGATCCGCCAGTTGGCCGCAATATGACTGGACTGGGCATAGCATGCAACAGCATGGCTGATCCCCCTGTTCTACCTGCCGTCCCGTTGCTTTGCCTCTTTCTACCCCACACAGCGCTCATCATGCGAGCGTGTCAACTCTAAGAGTGGCTAGTCTAAGGGTTGACCAACTGCATTTGGCCCCCTCTTTCGTGGATGCTGACCAAACCCCACCCCGCTGCCCCAAACCCACACCCACGCACCAGCGCCCACACTTGCATGCACAAAATCACCAATACCCACATCCACACCCACACATGAACTCAAATTTTGTCAACGCACATGCCCATGCAGGCGCATGTGGGAGGACCCTCGGTTCCGTACTGCTGCTGCCACACGATGGGCCCAGCTGCGTGCAGGGCCATGGTCAGATGCCGCCATCAACAACATGTTTGCCAACACCACTGCTCAGGTGAGATTCCTGGCATTTAGATAAGCGCCACCATGCCATACTTGTACCCGTTTGTGCAACTGCCAGGTCCCAGGCACGCAATCTTGTTATGTGAGTTTCTTCTTTCATCTTGGTTGATGAAACTATGCAAATCTGCTGAGAGGTACATAATTTGCAGATCAAGCCGGCTGCCCTTCGCAACTTTGACAGATGGTATGACGTTGTAATCAAGCCCTGGCACACCACTCCGGAAGAGACGTGGACTAGAGGTAATGCTTCCTCTTAGGGGTTGAATCTAGCCCTATCCAGCTGCCGTCTGCATGACGAGCGTGCCGACCTATGGCCACTAGGGGCAAGGAAAGGCCTCAACCTTGCCTGCCTTGTGTGGTGTTTTGCGTGCAGAGGTGGCTAACATGCAGAGCTGGCTAATTGCACATATCGCATGGATGGACGCAGATTTTGCAGAGGTGCAGGCTGTCGGCACGCCCATTCTTCCAGCGGGGCGCCGCTAAGAATGGGAGCCAGAGCAAGAGTTGGATCTTCACCTGCCATAAGCAGGAGCAGAGCCCGGCTAGATTTCACAGGGTGCCCTGTCGTCTTAAGACGTGTACTGCACATTTATCGTTGCAATCAATGATTATGCCTATCGGCCTTTGCTCGTAGCACATACTGTAACAAGGCCGAGTGCTGCCGGCCCCAATGAAATTGGAATGTCCGCCCTGCGTATGCTCCGCCGCTGCCGCCACCAGCGCCCGCCATCACATCGCTCTTTCCTGGCCTGTGCTGGCCGGCCTGCTATTCCTGTTTGCCTCCTATCAAACCTATATATTGTCATCTAGTCGTCCTGCTTGCCCTGCATCGGCTGCACACACGGTGAATTCCCATCAGCTCGAACCCATAGCTGCAGCGATCCGACGGGAGGTCGCGCATTGCAGATATGCTGCGGAACACGTTGCGATTATTGCAGCGGGGCGCGGCGTTGCAGGCATGCGCAACAATAGATGGGGTAGCCGGCTCTGCCGGCGCCCCCTTGCCATCCCTAGCGGCTGCGATGCAGCAATTAGCACTGCAGCAGTCCAGCTGGGCGGCGGCGGCTCGGCCGGTGAGCTGCCGGCAGTATGCCACAGCGAGCGGCGAGGGCGGCGGCGGCGGCGACGGTAGTGACCTGCCAGCGGAGTTCAGTGCCTCGCGTGACGATGATGACCTTGAAGACGATGATGACCTTGAAGACGAAATTGAAACGAAGCCTAGCAGCAGCATCAGCTTGCAGTTCACCACTTCAGCGGGCAACTTGCTGAGCTTCAATACTGTGGATGACGCTTTGGAGTCATGGGGCAAAGCCATGGATGAAGGTATGCTCATACCGGGGCCGGCAACAGCTGGGTGCTGGGCGGCAGCAGCTGGGGGCTGGCGCGTATCAAGAAATTAGCACGGCAACTGGTGGATACAGCTGAACATACACTTGGCCCCAGTCTAAAAAATCTGCACGCCGGGATGGGTCCCAGGGGCTTTCTGCACGTTGCACCCACCATTGCTACCTATCGTCCCACGCCAACCGCCTCTCTAATGTTCATTCTGTTCGATCGCCCGTACACACGTCTGGCAGGCGACTGGGGCGCCGCTTGGGACATTTTCGAGGGCATAGCCCCCGTGGAGGGCACCGATGAGTTTCCGGCGCTAGAGGAGCTGCTGTCTTGGGACCCCGATGAGGAGGACAAGCAGCGGCGGCGGGAGCGGGAAGAAAACATCAAGGTGGGTGCTTGCTCATATCTGTGGGTTACGAGCGGTTCCAGATTTGAGGCAGGCTAATATGCAGGCCTGCACACATGCCCCAGCCATGCACGCTAATGCCAGCCCTTCAACTGTTCTGTGTCTTCACTGGAATTTAAAGGTTGTATAGCATGGGAGGTTGGTGCTGCGCAGCTTTCCGTTAATGATTGCTGTAAATAGGCTCGCGTCCACCTCTTCATTGCATGGCCTGCGCTTATTGTGTTTTTATGGCATGCAGGAGATGCATGCTGCACGCTGGGTGCGTCGATTGGACCCTGTCAGCGGCCGCGCCTTCGGTGTGGGCAAGCGCAAGACGAGCGTGGCGTTGGTGTGGCTCAAGCCGGGGACGGGTGAGCGCACCTTGAAAGCACCGTGTTGCGTCTATCCTCACGTCCGGCTCATGTATTGCGCTGCCCTACTTGTGCCCAATTGGTCTTGATGCTAGCTTCAGGCAGCCTTTTGCTCTCAACATGCATCCGCCGGCCGACACTGGCAACCACTCATTCGCATTGAACCTTCACTTTGACACAGCTGGATCACAAGAACCTTGTGCGTGCTTTGGCACCCCCCGCCCACACCCCCTCTGCTTACTTCTTGCCCCTCCTCACACCCTCCCCCCCCACCCAGACACACATGTTGCTGGTGCTCCCACCTCCCGCAGGCCACATGATGATCAACCGCCGGCCCTATGACGACTACTTCCCCGACCTGTTGAGGCGCAACGACCTTCTGGCGCCATTCCAGGGTGAGCATGCAGGGTGCGGCAGGGTTACACCCCCTGCTGACTGTCCCAGGGTTACACACCCCCTGCTGACTGTCCGCTGACAAAAGCGATGAATAGAACCGCTGGGATCCTGGCCTAGCTCGCCACCTGGGCTGTTATACACCATGTCGGACCGCAGAGTTTTAGTGTGATGCAAGAGGGAGTGCGGTATATAAAGGCTAAGGAAAGATACATAGCAGGCAGAGCATAGCAGGCTTGACAGGGGTTGTGGAGGAGTAGTGCGCTGCAGCGCAGGCGGACAGGGGCCACCTGCACCCTGCGGGGACAGTGTCTGCCATGCTTGCTGCTGTGCTGCTTCTGCTGCTGTGTGGTGCTGGCATCGCTGGAATCGGTGGTATGCCGCTAAATATTGTGTGCTGCGTTTCCCCATGGGGGCCTGCCTGTTTGCTGCTTAACTTGCCGTGCCGCGTGTCCTGCTGCTCGCTGAGCGCAACACCAAGCTGACACAACTTTGCTCCTGTGCTGCCTGCAGCGACGGGCAGCTTGGGGTGCTTTGATGTGATGGTGCATGTGCGGGGCGGCGGGCACACGGGTCAGGCGCAGGTGTGGGCCAAGGCCATGTGTGTGTATTGCAGGGAAATGGGCAGTAGACCACTTGACCAATGCACCCTCCTTTGGTGCCCAACCTGTCGCTTCTTATTGCTGCTGACAAGGCTGCTGTGATCCCTTTTTGCTAACGTCGCCACCGCTGCCCCCTGCGTCTCGGTCCACTGTGGGGTTTGTGTATGTGCAGGCAATACGGCATGGCCTGGCACGTGCCCTGCAGAATTGGGAACCCTCCCTGCGGCAACTCCTGAAGCCGCAAGGTAGGCCAGCCGGCCTGCTGCTGCTCGTGAAATTTCTATGCGCCGCTGATGCCTGTGTTGGACTGGATGTTGAATTTGTGAAATGCCTGGACCTCTGGCGTGCCTGTGTCAGAGTGGTTTGTGTGTGGAGGGCTGACTAAGCTACCTGTGTCAGAGTGGTGTGTGTGTGGAGGGCTGACCAAGCTGCCCGCCAGAGTGCTTACAATCGGTTATATTGACCCATGTGGTTTGCCTCATCCAATGTTGGTTATCAGCACCTAGGCGATCGATACTTTGACCCACTAGCTGAACCTTCCGCCCGGCAGCTGCTGGTCGGGGCCTGGCAGGTTGGTGCTTGAGCTGCAGTAAGGGTCATCTGTGCACGGGAGCACGACACCTTGCCGCCCATCTGTCGCATGTATATGCTCTGACGCTGATGCACAGTTGTACCGTCATTTGCGCCGTGTTGTACCGCAGGCCTGCTGTCCCGGGATGCTCGCATTGTGGAGCGCAAGAAGCCAGGAAGAAAGAAGGCTCGCAAGGCTTTCCAGTGGGTCAAGCGGTAGCGGATATGGACCCACAAGCAGCAGCAGTTGTGCCCCCATGCTGTGCCATACCCTGTCGCACCATCATCACATCCGCGCCGCACTCTGCCGTGGCACTCCCACGGCAATACGCGGGTCATATGCCGTGCCACATGCACGGCATCAGCAGCAGCGGCAGCGGGGGCAGCTTGGCAAGACAGGCAGCGAGGCCTACACATGTTACCCACCCTGGCATCTGTGTTTTGCCGTGCTGGCCTGGCCTCCTTGTAAGCTAAGCAAACATTCACTGTCTCCCAGGCAGAAGCACCGTGAGGGTGTGGCAAAAGGGGCCGCTGTGTAGGCCCGGCTGGAGCCAACGAAAGATATGCTGTTGACAAGGGGAGCAAATATCACCAGACTAATATTGCTTTCAATATTATACATATTTGGAGGCTGCGTTCAGTATTGGTAAGATGACTGGCATCAGTGGGGTGTGATGCAGCGGGCGTCAGCACCCGCCACGCTGCGCCCGCCACCTCAGCTCTTCCCTGTGTGGGAGTTATGAGGGGCCGATCGTGCCAGCAGCCCACCACTTACCCTCACCGCGGCGCAAAGCGCAGCACCGGACCGCACGCGGGCGGTCGAAGCCGGCGGCAGGTTGACACAGGGGTTCTGGCTTAAGAGCGCATTGTGCAATGCAGTCTACGGCGATCTCAATGCAGACCAGCAGCTTTCATGGGGCACAGCTGCACGCCAGGTGAGCCCACCCCGTGTGTCGTCGCTGAAGTGCCTGACCCTATCCCAGCCCCTCGCGCTGGCAAGCGCTTGATGTACGGATAGGCGCATCGCCATATTTTTAGTGTTAGAGCCTCGGAGCAGCGCCGGTTGACGTTCAGCTTGGGGTTGCCTTCAGCCCCTCAACTCACTCAGCGGTCTGCTGCCCTAGGACGGCGTTCCCGTGCGTCTTTCGTTCTGCGTGTGCTGTTGGTGGTTCGAAACCAGCTGCAAGGGGCAGGCCACTCACAAACACTGTTGGAGTGCTGGTGCACCCCTGCTTGCTGCCGTCCGTGTTCTGTTTCCGAAAGCTTGCCTTAGCTTCAAGGCCTCTATCCCAGATGGTTCCAACCTTTCATGAACCTTCTTCAAGGTCTCTTATAACTGCAATACCACGGCCGCATGGCACTCCACCCTTACCTTACTCCTACCCACCGCAACCGCCACCTCTCCCCCTGCAGGCCCTCAGCGGCCCGGCGTCAGCCACGGCGCAGCGCCCACGCCCCGCAGCCGGTGCACGCCGCCTTCACCCAGATCGGCCACGCAGATGCCAGCCACATGAGCATCGCTATGAGCAACGGCAAGGATGGCAAGAAACTGCCGATTGCTTACAGCCCAGAGTGGATGGCGCTGAGGGAACACACCAAGGAGATTGACAGCCTGTGAGTATCTTACTTTTTACCTCTTGATTTCTTACTTCTTACCATGTTACAGGCACATACCAGTCGGTATTGTTGGTGTGTTTTACGCTGCTTTGTTGCCTGAACCTTTACATTTCATACTCATGTTGGCGCTACAGCTGCGCACATTAAGTTGTGCGTGTGACTGGCAAGGATGCGGCTGCTTATGTGTGCTGCCTGTCCTGTAGTTCAGTCAAATCTGCCGCTCGCGTACTGCGGTACAGCCTCCACCATACCTTCAGTGATGTGGCAAGAAATAGGCAGGATTTCTTGATCTTCAGCCTGCCAAACGGCAGTCCAGGCCGTCCCTCCATCAACAAACACCAAATTCCCCCTCCCTGCCCAATTCATCACCCTCGAACCCCCTACACTGTGTTCTAGCCATCTGCGCGACCTGTTGGTCGACGAGGAGCGCACTGACAGCCTTATTCGGGAGCACAACGGGTTGTACGTGGACTTCAGCCGCCAGAACGTGACGGAGACCACCATGCAGGTGTGTGAAGTGTATTTCGCGGTTTGGTTGTTGTGGTTGTGGGCATAGCAGTTGGGATTTGTGTGTGTGTGTTGGGACAAACCAACAGGGTTACCACGCTCTTGAATCATCAGAAACACCCCCCTTTGCCATCTACCCTCCCACTCCGCCATTCCATGCTTGAGTCTTCTTTGTATCCGCCTCTCCTGGCTAGTTCTTCTCCCTCTCTGCGGCTGCTGCTCAACCTGGCTAAATTGCACCCAAGCTTCGCACCCAGCCCACTGCGCTTAAGCAGCTGT
>JAAMXP010002893.1:0-16941 GCA_019693395.1 Ettlia oleoabundans | reverse complement strand
GCGCGCGCGCGCGGGGATCAAGGGTGCAGCAGCAAGTGGGAAGCGCAGGGGAGCGATCAACATGGGAAGGATCTAGCATCTTTACAAGCACAGCCTAACCCGGGTCTGCAGAATCCTATTTTGCAAGTGTGCAGGGCACTGCAGCGACAACCTTGCATGCTCAAGACTGCGGAACCGCAAAGTGGCTTCCAGGGGTGGAAAGTGGGGCAGCAGAAGGGCATACTGCTGCTGTTTGAACTGTGAGCCAGAGGTGCCGCATGGTTTTCCTTGCCTGCGTGGACACCACCCCATCCATGCCACTGCTGGATGACACGGTGGATGCTCCGCTCGTGCCCGTGCCTGCAGCACCCGTAAGAAAGTCAGAGAGCAAGGTTGCGCAGGTATGGAGCCCACTAGAAGCAGATGGCTGGCTTCTAGCAGCATGTAGGGGGTTGGCTGGGTGCGGGGCATGGATGCGTGGGGGTGACAGACAGCCCCATGAAACCTATGCATGTATGCGCAATACCCTAGCAGTACACAAGCAATACACAACACCACTCCCGCTGGCAGCCAAGCCAACCTGTTCCAGCATCCGCCAAATGTGCTTGGCTGCTGTCGCCGCTGCTGGTGCTGCCGCCGCTGGCCATCGCAGCCTTGCTGGCATGCTCCGGGTGGCCAAATGGCATCCAAGCCGTTGCACTGCTGCCATTCACTACTGAAGCCACGTTGAAGCCCAGCTCGACATACTCAAGTCCGGGGCTGCAGGGCAAACCCGCAGGGAGGCAAGCAAAAGGCAGACATATAGTTAGGTGAGACCAGGCATTGGACAAGGTTCATATACTTGCCTCTGGCTGCAGGGGGCAGCTTGGCAGGTACGCCGCCAGGTGGCGTGCAATGGGCAGGCTGACGGCAGGTAGACAGCAAGCGGGCGGGCAGGACTGGTTGCTGCTCCAGCCAGCAAGCCAGCCAGGGCTTGCAGGCCATCCCGTGTTGCGCACAGCCGGACACCGCCATGCCACATGTCGCACTCACGCGTGCTCCACAATCGTCTGCCTCTGCGTGACTTGCGCCGCGTGGAAAGTCACCACCCGCACGATGCTGTCATGCTGCACCCGCGACATGAGCTGGCACTCCCGGCACGCCGCCACCAGCTGCTGCCGCTGGCTGGGCAGCAGGTCTATGACCTTGATGGCCACGGGCTGCACCCAATGGGCACGCCAGGGGGACATCAGCGTATCCACATAGCACAGCAGGCAAAAGACGGCAAAGCGTGCAGCAGTCAAAGTCAATAGCGGGGACAGCGGGGTTTGAGAGTTCCGACCCAAAGGCAGAGCAGCACAGGGGAGTGGCGCAGCAGGCAGGGAGGCAGGCGGGGAAATGAGCAGCTGAGTGGGAACAGCGGGGTCTCACGGAGAGAAGAGGCAAGCAGGCGGACTGGAGGGGCAAGGAGCAGAAAGGAACTGGGAACAAATTGATCAATCCGCCATACTGGCATTCAAACTGAAATGCAAGCTGTACGCCCTTTTAGTCTGAACACAGGCTGCACCCGCCCCACGCACCCACCTGGCCCGTGCTCTTGTTGCGTGCGCGGTAGACCCTGCCAAAGTGGCCCGACCCCAACGGCTCCTCCAGCACAAAGCCCCGCATATCGGCAATGCGGTGCTCAGGCAGCTGAGACTCCTTGACTGCAGCACATTGACGATGACAACAAAAACCAGCGTCTCAACTACGACAGACGCAAGTCAAACCACCCGCACAGCTTGAGACAACCCAGCCAGGGGCAACAAGCACCAAAAGGCAGATGCCCGCAAACAACAAACCGAGGTGCCCAAGTATGGCAGTCAGCTTACATCCACCCACCACCCACCGCGTCGCCGCCAGCACCAAAACAGCCCCGCGAGTAGCGCCAGCAGCAGAAGGCTGCCCGCCAGCAGCAGCCCTTGTTGCCACACCGGCAGCACCGCCGGCTTTGTCTCTGCGGGCAACATGTATCAAGAACAGGGTCAGAAGAGCAAGAAACTTCAAACCGGGCCACGAGCTGCAAGCAACCAAACACCCCTCCAGCCAACCACCCAGCCACACAGTGCCACCCATTGACTAGCTTGTCTCACCCCAAACATCACGTAGCAGCCTAACTGTGCAAAGGCCTCGAAATGCATCGCACCACCAACACCATTGTCACCAACAATAACCATATCCAACAAAATTGTAGGAAAATTTACAAGGTCTGCAATGCAGGGCTCGGGCCTCACCGGGCGGCAGGGGGTGCGTGACATTCCCGGTGCATGTGAAGGTGCAGTTGTAAGTGCGTATGTAAGCGCCAGCCGGTATCTTTCACCAGCACAGTCCTACGTGGCAGGCAGGCCACAGCAGCAGGGATAGAAGAGGGTAGCGGAAGTGGGTGCAGCGCAACAAACCCAGGACTTTCCATTAATGGGTGCAGATTGTTTCTATCCTCCCCGGGAGAGGAAGCGCCAATACGGGTGCCCATCCTCCTCCCTTCTCTCCAGGAAAAGCAGTCGCAGTGCCACCACCGCATCCTGACGAATGCCAAAAACACCACAGCCACCTCTGCTTGCCGCGTGTGTCCCCCCCCTCGCCCACACACACCCGCGCACACACACACACACACACACACACACACACACACACACACACACACACACACACACACACAAACTACACACCTGTCATCAATTTGTTCCCACTCGAAACCGCCCCGCAGCATTGTGGCAAACCGGTAGAACATCAGGTTTGTTGAAATTGCCACCGACTGCTTGGTGTTGGTGCAGGTGGCATCGCTGATTTGGCTGTGGTAGATGGCATTCCAGCCGCCGGCTGCAGCACCAACAAGAGCCGGAAAGGCGAGAGGACAGTGGGAGCAGGCAGGAAAGCTGATGACGGTGGGAGCAGGGTAGGCACGGAAGGGGCAGTAACTGGAACAAGACGCGGCGGAAAGGGGCGTGTGCGAGGTAACGTGGCAGGATGGGGGTTGTGTCAGGTGGCGGATCCCACCAGGGAATCAGCCGCATTTGCGTGGTGTTTTTGGGCGGACCTTGATAAAGCGGGACACTTCAAGGGTGAGAATGGAAGTTGGGCGGGGCCGTGGTGGGCAAGGAGAGAGATTGCGGACTAGCTAACTGGCGATAGGCCCCCGCGTCAGCCGCAGTGCCAGGTGAAGCACAAAGAGCAGCAACAGCACAGGTGCAAGACGCACCCAGCATGAGCATACGAAGCAGCAGCACCACCACAACCAGCAGAAGCAACAATTCAACCGGCGGCGCCCCAAGTGTGTACAAGGCAGCTGCATGCTCACATTCCAACTTTGTAAAACACGCATAGGGAGGTTTGTCGATTTGGCAATCATCCCCCCTGCAAGCAGGCAGGGAGGTGCACGTGCAGCCATGCAGGCACCCATTCTTGAACGATGCAGGCAGCCAAACAGGTGGGCGAGAAACCAGAACAGGTGCTGTGACAATGTCAGAGGCAGCATGCAGGTGCTCTGCCAGGTAGGCCGCTGCAAACACCAGCCAGCACGAGCCTACGTGCCATGCACATCTAGCAGCCAGCTACACCATACCCAAAGGAATATACTATAATCGCACCTCGTGTACACCACCCTAGCCTATCCTCGCAAACTATGAGACACCATGCATCACCATTTTTAGTTGCATAGGCTTGTAACAGGGGCCTTCAGCACCCCCAACGCTTCCCAGGGGCCCCAGCAACAAACCCGTACATAGCAGCCAGCTCCTCACCAAATGTTGATGTGGGAAAAGTTTCCGCCATCCAACACAGTGACCTGGCCTTGCACCCGATTCATCTGCAGCGGCCAGCCAGACAGGCGGGCAGGCAGGCAGAATGTGGAGGCATGCCGAGAGGCAAAAAGTTGCCGTACGATAAGCCGGTGTCATTGAAACGCACACCACGGCAGAAACATAACCGAGGAACGTCACGCGATGTTGCATACAGCCAGCGAAACACAGGCAAGGCAACAACATGCACAGCATATCAGGCAAGGTACCAAAGCAATTGGGCAGGTGATAACCGCGAAGACGGCAGCAAAAGGCAGCATGCTGCATGGCATTGCGTGCTGCAGTGCACGAGCAACTGCGCCTAGAATGCAGCACAGCTAGAAGAACATTTGTGCTGAACGGCAGCATTGAGAAAACCTGCGCCCAGCCCATGCTGGCAATCCCATGCTGCTAATCCCGTCATGGACTGTCCTGTTATGAGGGACCTGCTTTTTGTTTTTATGTTAGTCTCATGCCTGCACTCTCCCTCCCACTCACATCCATGTGCAGCAAGCCGGGTCCAGCACCCTCGACCACCACCGTGCGATTGCGGATGTGCACCAAGCCGGGAGGAAAGTTTTCGTTCGTCACGTTCCAGTCATCCGCCGGCATCACCATGACATGGTCGACTGCGGTGTCATTGAGGGCACGGAGTAGCTCCGCAGGGCTGTACACCTCTCGCTGCACCCAGGGAAACAGCGGTGACGGCCACCACGGCGGCGGGAGCGTTAAGACCGAGCAGAATGCTCGAGGCACACTGGGCAGCAGGGGGATGCGGTTGCTGTACCAATCGTGCTGATCAAGAGGGGATTTAAGCGCTGCAAGTGGCGATGCTGTCAGCGACCTAGTCGCGCTACGAAATTGAATTGCCCTGCTGCGCCATAACGAGCGCAGCCGGCCCGCTGGTAACATGCTCCGCTGCGGCCCCCCTCTCCTGGATCACTCACGCTGCCTCGCTGCGAAGTTAACGAAGCGCAGCTGAAAGAGCGGGGCGAGGGGTTTGTAGCGCGAGAGACTTGGCGGGGCAACTGCCGGCTTCCCACTGTCCCCCATGCCGATTACGCACCTTCAGGGCGGAGGAAACCTGTTGCAAGCTCACAAACACGAGTAGCAGCGCAGATGCCACTGAGGAAGCGCGGGAGACCCTCATGGCGCGCCACAGGCGCTCAATGTGGGACTGATATGACTCAAGTAAAATTAGGGTCAAGAGATAGGTCAGCGGCCCCTGACGTCGCCCTGCGTTTCTCGGTCAGGAGGGCAACAAACCCTGCTGCACAACGGCATACGCACGGGGCATCCCACAAAACGGGGCTCAGATCGATCAAGTCACAAGTGAGGAGAACGCAAGAGAGGCAGGCGTGTTTAAGCGGGGATCTTTGGCAATACAGGCCGCTTTGTACGGAAAAGGGGGCTACAGGGGCCTCTAACCACTCAAATCAGGAAGGCCTTCCGTTCAAGTGCTCTGTGGGCAACGAGCGGATTCAAGGCCTAAATAACAACGATAACCCGCGGGTCAGCGAACGATTGCCTAGTGGATGCGTATCTGCCGCGCCGCCGCCTTTCCTGCCGTGCTCGAACTTGCGGGCGCCACCTTGGCAAGGTCTAGATCACGCAAATGCTGCAGCACCATGTCAGCGTGGGGATCAAGCATGTGGGGTGGCAGCGAAGTGGCCACTGCCACCGCAAAGGTGCCAGCCGCCTTTGCCGCCTTGAGCCCGTTCACTGCATGCAGCCCAGGGGGTGCCCGCGTGGGCGAGTGGGTGGCGTCTTGGGAAGTCAGTCGAGGAAGCAGTGGCGGTGGTGGGTTGGGAGTAACAGGCAGCTACAAACATAGAAAAGCACACCCACCCACTACCCCAAAGCAGCTGGAAGCATTTGCATCAGGCACTACCCTGCAGACTCAGGCCAGCCTAATGGCGGCCCAAACGGGTCCCCAGGGGTCGCACAGCCGTCCACCCACCCACCCACCCGCATCCTCCACCACAAGCGCCTGGGTTGCGTCGGTGCAGCCCAGCCGCCGCAGTGCTTCCAGGTAAACATCGGGGGCTGGCTTGCCGCGCGCCACGTGCTTAGCGCTGACCACCTGCGGCAGCCAGAAACATAAGGAGGACAGCAATTATACAATCAACTATTCATTAGATATATATTTCCAGAAACATCATTGTTCAACTGCCAACTGCAGTGGCACCGCCACACGTAGCCCCTTTCTGCACTGCATTCCGCTGAGCGATGGCTGGCGCTGCTCCTTCTGCTGCTGTTGCTGCTGCCCCGGTTTTGTGCCAGCCTGCCTGCAGATGCGCCTGTACTGCAATCACGCAGCTCTGTGACCAAGCTTTCCCAGCACTGAGCTCACCAGGGGGTCAGGGAAGAGGTGCGCAAGCCCGCTGCTGCCAAGGTTGTGCGCAATCTTCTCAGGGCTGCCGCTGCTGGCCACAGCCACCCCCATGCCCAGCGCCCGCGCCTGCTGGCAGAACAGAGGCGGCAGCCAAGCACGCGGCAGGTGAGCACGGCACGGCACGGCAAGGCAAGGCACGGCGCGGCTATGCTGCATGAATGACGTGCACCGCCACACTGCACCGCATCACACGACTGTGTTGTGTCCGGCGCCACCGCTGGGCAACCCTGTTTGCATACTTTCCAGCCACCCCCCACCTGCTCCACCAGCTGCTGCACCCCGGGGAAGGCCTGGACGCCCTCAGCCGTCAGCTGCTGGTAGATACCCTCCTTGACAGCTGCCACCTTGGCCGCCACATCAGCAGCGTCACCCCAATCAGCCCTGGAGTAATGACAAACGAGGCAGCATGTTGATTACTGAGGGTGCTTGAAGGGGGTGATTGGGCCGAGGAGAGTGTCAATCATGATGGGCGGCAAAGAGGTGCAACTTGGGCCAGCGAGTTCACGATCCCACTGAGCAGTTTGGCAGTACAATTGACTGGTCCATAATCAAGATCTGTGGCCTACTGTTCAAGAACTGTAGCCACAAACCTGCTACATGTCAATCCCATTAATGTACCGATAACCTGCCCCCAAACACGATCCTCTCAACGACGTCTCCCCATGCAGGCCAACCACCCATCAAACCGCTGCTGGTGGCAACTCCCAGCAGCGAATATATTAATGCCATGCCCACCTGTCAAAGCGCCGCTGGTAGTACTCCACGCAGCTGCGCACGTCCATGCCAAACACGGGCTGGAAGTCGGCGGGAAAGTCATGGGGGATGTCAAAGCCGGTCACCTGTAGCAGCAGAGGGGCCAGCAAGGGGTGCCAGGTTGGGGTGACAAGATGACCAGGGAAGGCACACAAAGATGAGTCTGGGGTGATCATCAAGTGGTAGGGCTACGAGGTGAAGGACTGGCGTGTGGCAGCGCAGAGCATGCCCGGGAGTTTGGGAATGTGGGTGTGAGCATGCGCATGCGTGGGCATGAGCGAAGAGAGAGTCTGGGAGGCTTGCCAGACGGGTGTTGGGTGCGTGAATGGATGGGTGGCAAGTCCACCAGTGCGTGGCTTGTGGAGGCACCTAACCGCTAACTCGACCGACCACAGCGCCCCCTTCACGGAAGTGGAAGTTTGCGGGACACAAACTTGTTTGGCGCCTTGTTGTTCATATACAAAACAGTTTGCACAGTTTGCAAACACACTGTGCTGTACGGACCTGCAGTATGGAGCGGCGCAAGGCCTCACAGCTGGCCCGCTCGGAATCCACCAGCACACCGTCACAGTCCAGTACCAGGTACCGGAAGAAGGTGCTGCTGGTACAGCGGGAGGTGGAACCGACAGTATCATCCATGCTGCCACTGCCGGTGGGCGCAAGAGCGGCTGATGCCGGAGCAGCTGCCGCAGCGCTTGTGGCGGCTTTGATTGGTGAAGAAGCTGCTGCGGCTGCAGCAGCGCCTGCTACGGGCGGCGATGATGTATCGGCCAGCTGCGTGCGCCGCAACTGCTGTGCTGCCTGCGCCACGCCCTGCACAGGATAACCAGCTCCGACTGCAGCAGCTGGTGCTGCTGCCTGTGCCTCTGCTGTTGCTGTTGCAGGGCTGCCGCCACTGCCGCCGCCCAGCATGCGTGGCTGTCGTATGGCAGCCAGGGCTGAAGGGGGGCGCGGGTCTACAGCGTCCAGCTTGGAGAGGTGCAGCTGCAGGTGGGGGTATGGTGTGGGGTGGGGGCTTTTGGGTGAATGTTTGTGGGGTGGGTGGTGGTGGTTTGGTGGGGAGGCCAGCATGCCGCTTGAGTCAATGTAGCGGGCAGACAGGCAAACATGCACCACTTGTGCACCCCAACGTGCACCCCGCGTGCACCCCGTGTGCACCCCCTGTCAGCCTCCCATCAGAACCAATCTGTTTTTAACAAGACCATCTGTGGTGCAAGAGGCTGCTTTGGGCTGTGAAACAACCCTGAACAGGTGGACCACATTCACCTGGAAGGCGGGTGTGACCCAGGCCCCGCTGCTGCTCTGTGTGCCGGCCCAGTTGAACGATCCCAGGCGGGCGCCACACCTGCAAGGGGTGAGGTGCACAAGATAGTGGAAGGCAGGGCAGGGCAGGGCAGGGCAGGGCAGGGCAGGGCAGGGCAGGGCAGGGCAGGGAGCGGCGCTGGGCAGGAGCCTGAGGAAAGCCCAGTGCAGCGCACTGTGGCGTGGCACGCAGGTGCATGAGACACCACACAGCGGTGCAGCACAGCGGGGTGTACAAGTGCTTGTGGTGCAGACATCAGATGCAAACACGATACAGGGCGTGCGGTAACACACTCACTTGGGGCAGTACAGCTTGCCCTGCACCGCGCCTGCCGCCACGCTGTCCGCCGCCGCGCTGCCGCTGCCACCCGGCTCACACATCCAGCGGAGCGGTTCAACAAACAGGCTGCCGTCCTCGCTGCTGCTGCTGCCCACCGCGCCAGGTGCGGGGCTGTAGACATCGTCAACCTGAGCGCCCAGCGACTGTCGCTGCTGCTTATCGCGCTTGCGCCAGCTGAAGGCGGCAGCACCGGGGCCCTGCGGGGGCACAGGACGAATGCATAGCTTACGCATGAGGGTGTCGTGTTCACATATAAGTATCATGTGATCACAACCACCAGCAAAGGAGAAAATCCCGAGCGAATGCGGCGCACCAAGGTATGGCTCGCAAGGGGTGTTGAAATGGGACGGAATAAACCAACCAACACGCGCTTTGCGGAGAGACCAAGGTGCAAGCAGGCGTCAATCCCCACTGCCACCTTCCTCTCCCACCTGCTCTACTTCCACAATATTGTGTGCTGTGGCCACCAGAGCGCGGCACTTGCGGCAGCGGTACAATGTAGGACCGGGACCGGCGCCTGTACCGCCTGCCGCTGCTGCTGCCGCCTCCTGAGGCTGAGGCAGCGAAGCAGCATCTAGGTAGCCAGCCTTTTGATACTGCTGGCCTGCCTGCGAGTACCAGTGGCAGTACAATTAGCAGTGGCAGGGAGCAAGGACATTATTTAGTGCCTCATGAATAGCATTTTTTCAGATGCTGGGGCATTCAGCCTAGGAGCAGGGGCCTCGTGGAGCAGCACACGCAGCCTACACCCCGCTGGCACTGTTGTCCCAACTCCTGCCTGTGCACCAAAGTGTCTGCCATAGTTGCGCTTGCTAAAGTCAGCAAAGTCTGCCGCGACCTTTCCAGTCTTGTGCCACCCTTGAACCCCCACCTGCTGCAGCAGGAAGCGCTTATACGGCACATACGACTCCAGCAGGCGGCAGCCCATGGCGTGAAACAGCTCCAGCTGGGCTATAAACCCAGGGTTGGGAGCGGCCGCTGGCCAGCACCGCTGCACCGCTGCCAGCGCGGCAGCTGGCTCCAGCCCGGGTGGCGGCGCGCGGGCCATGAGGCAGGCTGTGGCCACGGCAGCACTGCGGGAGACACCCTGAGCGCAATGGATCAGCACCCGGCCTCTGCTCTTGCTGCTGCTATCAGGAGTGCCGATATCGTTACTGCGAGCGCCTTCATTGGCATCTGGACTGTTTACTTGTGGCTCGCTTGTGACCGCCCCCAGAGCTGCAGCTATGAATTCCAGCGCGGCGGGCAGCTGCTGCAGCAAGTTTGCCTTTGTGATGTCGTGTAGATCGACCAAATGGCGCTGCAGGCCGCTGCCAGGACCCAGAGCCGGGTGCTGCAGTGTGCCAGGATCGTTAAGTACTGTCTGCAGGGGAGGTGCCAATGTGAATGGAGCACGTTAATAGCGCTTCAGCAGTCAGGGTGAATGCCTGCTGGCGGGAGCGAGCGGCCAAGGAGTTGCCGTGCCATGCATCAATGTGGAGGACTGAATCTGTATCTCACCACCACGTGTGTGATTCCCAACTCTTTAACGTGGTCCAGGCTTGAAAGGTCGCCCAGGAAAAGTCCTGCTCGAGTCAAGAACAAGGGGCAAGGCGGCGACGTGGGGCAGCACCATGTGGGGGACGTTTGGCCATGGTTGGCATCGAGGCATTGATGGGTGATTTGATAAGTGCAGCATTGCGCACCTGGAGCCACCTCGCCAACGTGCAAACTTCGCGGCATGGCGTCAGCTGCAGTTTGGCCACGGCGCCCAAGCGGCTTGCCGCCCTCCAGGCTCGTAACAGGGCGACTGAGGGTGATAGTTGGCGATGCAATTGGAAGATCAGCAGGTATTGCAGGCTTCCAATCAGCAGGTATTGCTGCCGCCATCACTCTTGGCGCCACCTCCTCACTTCCATCTGAGTGATATCATTTCTCTTATTACGTGCTCTTGTGACTCGGCTGAGGCGCAGCGTAAGTGAGACGCAAATAATAGAAGCATGTCGGCACCACTTCTCTGCTCCAGTGTTTCCGCCACGCTCTGTCCGGGCTCCAGACGGGCACAGCTCTCTGACCGACAGCACCATGAGGCCGGCGGCGTCTGGCGGCTCAACAACAAGCGGCGGCAGCATGCCCAGCATTGGGGGCAACCGTCGCGTGCTCCCGGACCACCTGCAGCAGGCCTCTTTGGCGGCCTCTTTGGAAGTAGCAGCGGCAGTCAACAGCCTGAGCAGCAGCTTGGTGACGAGGAGGAGGGTATGGTGGATGAGGAGGGGGGGAAGATGGTGCAGCTGGATACTGATAGCTCCGGCTCACTTGATGGCGGCAGCGAGGCGCCTTTTGGCCCCCTGGTGCGGCTGCAGTGTTGTATGCGACATAGCACCCTGCCTGGTTTAATTACGCTGCAGGAGCTCAATGGCCGCAGCAGTTGCGCATTTTACCCCCTCCTTTTGGCAACCTTTGCCTCAGCATGTACGCACCTGGGGTGACCGCCCGTCTGCAGCCATTCACACACATGACTTGTTGCTCTTCTGCTGTGCCTCACACTTCCCCCCCTCTCTAATTTCCTATCTTTCCCTGCTGTCGCCGCCCATGCGCCCAGTTTTTACCTTGAGAACAACCCACCCCTGGTGCATGGGACCAATACCTGCATGGGACCGTTGACCAATGGGACCGTTGACCACTCTGGTATACCAATACCCGGTACCAACTCCTCCCAGCCCCAAGATGAGGCACCATGTCGTCCCTGCAGGCATTGCTGGCCGTGGGCTTCACGCAGCTGGAGTTTGAGCGGCTGCGGCGGCTGGTGCACGAGGACATGGAAGGAGACATGGTGAAGGTGGGCTGTGCCGTGGATAAGTGTTGTGTGGGGTTCGAACAGCGCATGTGGTGGGTGAAGCGCAGGAGATGTGGACGTGTGCTTATGTACCGTGGCCGTTGGCCTTCTCTGGGCTGGTTCGGTAGTTCATGGTGGAAACTAGTGGTTGGTGGGTGCTGGATGCCCAGGGGTTGGCTGGTTGTTGCAGTCGGGTGGCTGCTCCGTTGCGCCTCGCTCATGCTGTGCTTCCAAGGGGACTCACGTATGTGTTTGAGGTGGAGGCCAAGCACCACCCAGCTAGTAGTGCAGCAACAGACTGCCTAGTGGGCGCTTTGGGGTCAACAAAGGCTGGCGAGCCTGCGGGCACAAGCACACAGTTACACCCCACCCCTCCCTGTCCTGCTGCCTGCAGGTCATCCCGGCTCCCTCAGCAGCAATGTCTGGCAGCCTGGGGGCAGCCCTGGAGATGGATCCAGTGCCACAGTTTGAGCAAGTGGGGTGCTACTTGATAGCTGCCAAACCGCTGCACACTGGCAAGGCTGTTGCAGCTGACATGTTGGTTAAGTACCTGGCCTACCGGTGCTATCCTTAACAATAGCAGTCAATCGCTTGGCCCGTGTCTTGGTGCTCTGAGCTGCAGGCTCTGCTGGGCACCAGGCGAGTGTTGTTCCTGTCGGGCATGGTGGCAGCGGAAGTGATGGAGACAATAGCAGCCTACCGGGAGGCGGGTGGGTGTTCGCTTGTGCCGCAGACAGTACGGTGCAACATGCCACTGTAATGCCCAAGCTTGAACATTGCAGACTGCGGACCCCTGGCCAGCCAGCTGAGGCACGCACTGCTCGCCATCTGGCATGTGGATGAACATGTTTGTAAACCCGAACGCCAACAGATGAGTTAGCTTCCTTGTGGGGCTGCCCTGCATGACTGCAGGCCTCCTTGAGTCCGTTTTTGCAGCTGCGGTGCCCAACAACTACGACCGACCACTGGCGGAGCTTGTGCAGGGTACATGACGTGCCTGAATGGTGCACTGACTGGGTTATGCCGGCCATCGAAGCTCACAGGCCTGTGGGGTGTTCTGCATGAGTGTTTGGGGAACTACTGTCCGGAAAGGCCTGTCCTGACTGTTGACCCCTGGTGTATCCTCCATCAGCGCTGCTCGCTTGCTTGCCTGCCTGCCTGCCTGTCCGCTGCCATGTTGATGCAGAGGTGTTTGCGGATCATCAAGCTATGAAGCTGCGGCGGCAGGCAGCGGCGGCAGCGGCGGCACGGCGGCAGGAGCAGCAGCAGTTGCAGTAAAACCCGCTCGACACACTTTTGCCGCCATGCCCTCGCTTGGCAGCCCGTTTTTTGGAACCAGCTGCATGGCCTTAGGTGCGGCTATTGTGATTCAGTCAAGCATGACAATGTTCTCCTGCATTCAATTCCTCGTCCTGTTGTTGTGCTTTGCCGCTGTTGTTCAGGCCCTCAATTATCGCATTTAACATACAGTTTGCACGTTCAAGCATCAAACACGTGTTGCTTCTACACTGAAAGCGGTGAAAGGTTGTTGCTTGCCCAAGCTTGCAAACCAGTTGAGACCAAAAGCATCAGAACCTCGAGTTGCTGCATGCGTGGGCCCTGCTAACCTTTCACCTTGACTGTAAAAGCATACCAACCATTCCCTAACAAAACGCACAATACCACCGATGGCAGGCAGGCAAGCTACTGTTGAGCCAGGTCTGCGCGGGCAGCAGCGACCACAGCAGGGGGCGGCGCCACATGAGCCGCGCTTATTGGCACAGGCACCAGCCTCAAGGCCGGGATGCTTGGGTTGGTAATGCCGGCAGGCAGTGGAATCACTTGCATCTGCTGCATAGAAGGCACGGAGTTGGCCATGCTGAGCTGGCCCCAATGCAGCAAGTAGAGCTGCACTGGCTGGCCCCAGACAGGCTGCCCCTGCTGCAAATCTGCTGTTGTGTGAGAAGGGAGCAGCACAGGGGCTTCCATTGACTTGGCCTCTGCTGCGTCCCGTGGCACTCTGCAGTGATGGAGGAGAAGCTGAGAGTGGGGGTTGTGGAAGGGGGTGGCTGCACTGAGCAAGGAAGGCGAGGTTTCGATGATATTGAAAACCTCATTTGCATGTTCAGCTAAAAGCACGCTGCAGCTATGCAGGTGTGCTGCAGGCTGGGTCTTATGCATTCTACCGGGATAACTTTCCCCTCCCTGAACCCAGCACAGAGCCCCCACCTCACAAGCCTGAGCGGCGGGGTTGGCGGGGATGGCCACTGCAACGCGACAAGTCCTGCCGGAAAACCACCTGCGCTGGCGGGCCGTGGGGCGGCCACTGCCGGAGCACTAAGGTGCTGCTGTGCTTGCTGTCGGCGGGCGCGGCTTCTGGTGACTGGTGAGGTGGTGGAGCTGGTGGGCAGCGGAAACGGCACGGCGTGGGTCTGGCTCCATTGTCCTGCTGTGGTGGGTGCTCCCGGCCCCTGCAACACCGGCTTTTCCTCCTGGGCTGCTGCAGCCAGACCGCCTACCAGCTCGCTTCGTAGGCGCTGGCTGCTCCACTGGCTCCCAGCTTGCAAGTGCTGAGGCAGAGGTGGCAGCGGCGTCGCTGCCTCCTGCCATGACCAGTTTGGGTTGGGCGGTGGCTGCTTGCTGTTCCTTTGCTGCCTTTCTGCCACCGCCGCCACAAAGTCAAGAAGCACTGCTGCCGCTGCCCTGGGAGAGCCTGCACCTGTTGCTGCAGGAGCTTGAGCAGGCGGCGCAGGTGTAGCAACTTCCAGCGGCGGCACTCTGGCAGCCCCAAGCCGCTGGTGCTCTGTAAATGGCTCTGGCTGCATCCGCGGAGGAGTGAGCATCTGGTATCTCTGGGGCGTGGACTGCTATGATGTTGTCCCCAACTGCATTGAAGACCCGTTTGTCTCCATGCCTGCAAGCGCGGCGGGACGCGCGCAAGCAGCCAGGCACCGAGTGCTTCACTGTGCTCTCCTAGGTTGGCACTGGCTAGGCTGGCACCAAACGGCAGCATTGGGCTCCTTTGCTGTTCTCCGCGACCGACGAGTCCGGAGGCAACTCTCACCTGCTGCGGACGTCAGCGTCAGGACTGCAGGAGGGGGTAAAAAGAGCACCTAGCTCTCTCGTGATGCCTGCAATGCTGTGCATGCATGCGTGGGAAGGATTCGGTGCTGGATTGGAAAGTGCAGGAGTGCGTGGCTGCCAACTTGGTTGCTTACAAGCCGGTCAATCAGCGGTGCTGTGTTTTGAGACAGATTGGCGGCAATGGCGTCCAAGACGAGTATTAACGTCGACTTGGCAGGAGCTGGCAAGCAAGCTTTGTGTCGCCACACCCACGCATGCGCTTGCACTGCCCCCTTATAATCCACCATATGCAGGGCCTTCCACATGTGGCCTCTGTCCGGAAGTAACCAAGTAATGCGGGCAGGGTGTCTTGACTTTTTCCACACCTGGCAGTGACTTATGGTGGGGCTTGGCGTTTTGGCGGCCGAACTGGCGGTCGGGGCCGCCCAAATGGCGGTAGGGCTAATGCTGTCCCGCATTTGGCCAGTGTGTTTGGCTGTGCCATCCTCTGGTGTATCCTCTACTCATCAATCAATATCCATCGAATCCAGGTCAGCAACATGCCGCCTCTGCTGTTGTTGACCCATGCGATGCTGCAGGCGCTCCTGACGTAGCGGGCTAGATTGCTGCTGTGCAAGCACAGCAAGGACACCAAAGACGGATTCAAAGCATTAGAGTCGAAGCAGAATCCGACTTTTTTGGTGGACTATGCATTCCCTGAAAAACGACACGCTGGCGCGGCCGCTGCGTGGCAACCAAATCCACTGTCATCTGCTGGGACCCTATGCCAGGTCAGTCTTACAGCCAAGAGTTACGTCAACGTCACGTAGGTCATTCGATGAACAATGGGATGGTTTGACATGATGTTGTATTCACAGGCGAACAAGCGTGAATGCTTTTTCACCAGGTAATATGAGAAGGATTATAGGGGACTATCTGGCAGCGCAGCTGCAGCAGGCGGTAAACACATCCTGGATAAGTCAGTCTCACATTCAGCAGTTACTCGTCAACTCGTCAGTCGGTGAAGACATGGGGATGGTATGGCAACCAAAAAGCTCATATGAGGGCTAGTGAGCACTCAATAATATTAATTGAATGGATGCGGATTCCGCATCACTCCGTCTTATGCTTCCCCGCACCGCCATTTTTGGCGCCGCGCTTGCGCTGTGCCAGCAGGCGGGTAGTGCCAGCTGCCAGTGCAACCAGCACTGCCAGCTGTCCCCAAACCACGATGTTGCCCACCACAAAGCAGGCCTTGGGTCCGTCCAGGAACAGAGGGTGGTTGTTGAGGCGGAAGGCAAGCTTAGGTCCCAGCAGGCGGTACAGCCAGTACACAGGGAGCAGCGCAGCCTCCATCACACCAGGCACCAGCGAGTCGGCGGCAGCAGGCAGCGCATTCCGGCCCAGGACGGGCCCCCACTTGGTGTGAGAGCTGGCAACCACGCCGTCCACAACAATGCCACGAGCCTGCAATGGCATACAGGGCACGAGGGCGTAAGAGACGAAATAAAAACAACCACGCGGGGTGGGCTGGCAGCTTGTTGACGGGTGCCAGCTGTTGAATGCTGTGAATAGCAGCCTAAAACTCTGGCTGGCCAACCTGTTGGGCTAGCCTTCCTGCCAGGATGACCTACTCACCCGCACGAATGGACTGAAGCCGCCGGCTTCGTGCCGTGCCTCCACAGACAGGATGCATGCCGGGGTGGCGGCAGTGTTGTTGTGTCCCAGTGTCCAGGCCACCATGCCGGACTCGAGGGAGGGGGGCAGGGTCATCACGTGGTCCCGCTCCCACCTCAGCTCCTGCAGGCTCAAAAGCGGCAGCATTGATTACCAGCACTGGGCAACAAGCAGCGTGGCAAAAAGTTGAGGGGCCGGGGCACAGGGCAAGTTGGCTTTAGTGGGTTGACCTCTGCTTGCCTTAATAGTGCACCTGCAAAGCCCCAGTAAGCAAGTGCCCCATCCTCGCACCTGTGCTGCCAGGGTCCAAACTGCCTGTGCCTTCTCTTCGCTTTCACTGCCGCTAGCAGCAGCAGCCGCCAGCGCAGCACAGGCACCGCTTGTGTCATGCCCCGCAGCCATGTAGTGGGTGTAGCTGAGCTGCAGGCGCCGGGTGGTGGCGCTGCCACCGGCAGTGATGGGTCCCGGCTCAGCAACAGTGACGGTGGCAAACCTTCCACTGCCTCCAGGGTTCCTGTGGTTCCAGAAGTACACCTCCTCATACCGCGGCTTTCCGTCCCAGCCCACAGCCAGCACCCGGTCGCCGCTGCGCAGCTGGGCCATGGTGAGGGTGCGGCCATTGGCGGCACGCACGGTGGCGGAGGCGGGGAAGCAGATGTCGTTGCAGGCGCCACTGTTGCAGAAACTGCTGCAGCAGTCTGTGTCAGCGCAGCAACTGGCGATCAAAGCCTGACAGCTGGAACTGCAGGCCGGGAGGAAGGGCCCGTCGTGTTTGCACGCGCCCGTGTGCGTGTGATGGTGGTGATGATGGTGGTGTTGTTGATGGTGTATGTGTGTGTGAGGG
>JAAMXP010002891.1:0-19497 GCA_019693395.1 Ettlia oleoabundans | reverse complement strand
CCCCCCCCCCCCCACACACACACACACCACCACCCCACACGCACACGCACGCGCACGCCCCGCCGGCCCCGCTAGCAATAAGCGCAAATGGTACTGTGTTGTACTTAATACCACCGCTGTCTGCCTCTTCTGTAGTCTAATGTGGTCACCTGCCTCCATTCTCGCTGTGCCTGCTGTGCTACCCTGTGCCATGCTGCGCTGTGCTGGGCGTCATACTGGACATGCTTTGCTATGCTGTGCCGTGCTGTGATCGCTGCCCCCTTTTTTTGTCAGACTGGCTTGCTTCCAAGGCTACTCCCTCCCTTTGAGCGGGACATTACGGCCTAGTGCTGTGATGCAACATGTCATGCTGAGGCTGCTGTGCTGTCCTGCGTCACGCTGAGCCTGCTGTGCTGTCTTGTGCTGTGCAGGCCGACCAAGATGCTGAGGTGGAGGTGCAGATCAGCGAGGACAACCTCAGCGCACACATAGACTTCCAGCAGTGAGTGCTGATATATGAGTTGAATGAACATACAAAAAAGGAATGAATTGTACAAGGATATATATACATATATACATATATACATATACATACATATATATACCCCCAAAAAGGATTGCAGCAGTTGCTTTGCCGATGCACGTAATCGTAGACCTCCATCAGCGAGTGATGATGCCACGCATTCAGCAGCACTGGCGGTGGAGTTGCGTGTTGCTTCCATGATTGAAACCCCACCAAAATGCCAGCAGATATCATACCATATATGTCCTGCTGTCCTGCCTTCAATGTAACTGTCCCGCAGCTGGCCCTTCCTTCTTTATGACGACGACCACGTGATGCGAATGCTGAACCTGCACCTCCCTGAGCCGCAGCTCTATGAGGGACTGGTGGGCAGCAGAGAGCAGCAGCTTCAGCAGCAGGAGCTTCAGCAAGTCCAGGCACAGTGCCAGCAGCAGCAGCAGCAGCAGCAGCAACAAGGACACCTGCGCCAGGGTGTGGACGGGCAGGAGGAGCGGCACCGGGAGCATCAGCAGCAGCAGGTTGCGCACAACCACAACCACCACCAGCGGCAGCAGCCAATCCAGCAAGACGGTGCTGAGCGGCAGAACCATGACTGCATGCAGCAAGCGGGGGCGGCGCCGTCCCTGCCACCCCCGCCTGTCTTGCAGGTGCAGCAGCAGGCGCAGCTGGCAGGGCATCTGCAGGTGGATGGGTTGGAGCAGTATAATCATGTATTGGCGGCGCCAGGCGGGGGTGCCGTTGTAGCAGGGCTACCTGCCGTGCCTCGCCTCGCGCCTGGCAACGCAGCAAGCAGGCTGCCCACCCCTGCTCTGCAGCTATCCCCTGACATAGGCTCTCCAGGGGCCTTGGGCAACGGCGTTTCAGCAATGGATCTGGGGAGCCCCCTTGCGACACAGCAGCGTGCGGCTGCAGCAGCGAGGAAAGGCTCCTCACTGCGACAGCAGCAGCAGCCACAGCTGCAGCAGCCGCATCATGGGCAGCACCCATCGCAGCATTTGCAGCACTCGGACCAGTACCAGCAGCAGTACCAGCAGCACTACCAGCAATACAGCCAGCCAATACTGCGACCTCCGCATGCGTCAGCTGCTGCCGGCACCGCAGCAGGAACGGTGGCTCCGAGTGTCGTCAAGGCTGAGCCCCTGGGAAATGACAGCTCAGCAGCGCTGGCTGACCTGGCGGCCGCTGGGGCAGTGCAAGGGGCGGTACCAGGAGCCGTACCGCGGGCTGACGGCACGGCAGGTGGTTGGCCTTACTGGGCAGCTGGTGCAGCCGACTCGGACTTTCTTCTGCAAGGCGGGGAGCCGCTGGAGCAGCACCCAGGTGTCCGCCTCTCTGTGCCTCAGCTGCGCCCTGCAGCACCAGACACGCTGCACCTGCTGCAAAACCACCATCTCCAGCACCCGCTGCACTTGCAGCAGTATTGGCCATACCATCAGCAGCAGCAGCAGCAGCAGGCCGCATACATAGCACCACAGCTGAGGCCCGCCCGCCGTGCTAGCTAGCCATGTGTAGCCTGGCGCAAATCTCGGCCCTCGATTGCTGACTGTGCACATGCCTGCAGATATTAGCCGGCAGACATTAGCCGTAGTAACATGGCAGGGGGTATGGAGGCTCCCCTGCCACCTTTATCAACTGAACGTGGGCTTTCTTTGCAAACCAGCTGACTCCTCTTTGTTCCCAAGTCACTGACTCACTGCCTTTTCTTCCCCCATCAATACTACAGATGACGCTCCGACCTTCCCCCTCTCTCACACCCTCTCTGCCCCCTCTCTCTCTCTACATTGCTCGATGCTTGGTGTGGAAGCTCATTTGCGGCATCCTTAAGCATCAACCGTCCCGTGCCGTCCATCCCCTCCCGTCATCACATTCCTCTTGCCAAAGGGTGCAGCAACCCTCTGCCGCATGGCTGTGTGCCGGCCACCGCTTTCCCAGGTACCCAGCGCCTTTCCAACCGCTTCTGTTTCCCTCCGACGATCTGCTTCTCCAACCGCGTATGTTTCCCTCCGACGATCTGCTTCTCCAACTGCGTCTGTTTCTCTCCGATGATCTGCTTCTCCAACCGCGTATGTTTCCCTGTCCAGATGCTCCGCACTGATTTTCTCACTTTCGTTCAGACGCGCCGCCATCAACATATGTCAACCAATCTTCGTGCTCTGATGAGCCGTTTGTTTGTTTGTTTGTTTGTTTGTTTGTTTGTTTGTTTGTTTGTTTGTTTGTTTGTTTGTTTGTTTGTTTGTTTGTTTGTTTGTTTGTTTGTTTGTTTGTTTGTTTGTTGGTTTGTTTGTTTGTTTGTTTGTTGCGTGAGCCTTCCAACATCTGCGCCATAGCCAGGAAGATTGCCTGCCCTATTGCGCTACCCCTCCTCATAGCACCTGTGCTTGTTTATGTTCCCCACCTTTGCATTTCGGCAAAGCAGCAAAGAGTCTTGCGATGGGGATGCCACCGCCTTTCTCTCAATTGGTTGGTGTTCTTGCACGTGTGTCTCTTGTTCGGATCACATGCATGGGTTATGGGCGCGTTCTTTGCCTGCAACTCCGCAACACTCGACAGCATCTACTGTCCAATTTTCTGACTTGCAAGTGTTGTAAGTTTTAACTCTAACTTTCGAGTCATGTAAGCCGGCCCCTGGAGCCCAGACATCACCAGCGTTGCTCACGCACCGCACAAGTCAACAGATATACAATTGTATTACCTTGCAAGTACAGCTCACTCCACTTTGTGGCGTAAACCACGATACCAGATACGGATGGCCTCACAGGCAGTGAGGACCCAAGAGAAGGCACTAAACATAGCCCAGCTGGCTACCGCCCCAAATGCTGATCTGACCCGTGCTGCTCCCAGTACATGACGTTCAGGCCAAGCTGCGATGCCAACAAATGTGTTTGATAGTGTACTTGAGTGATGTGCGCATCCACACGACTTACACCTGCTGAGGGCATTGTGAGGTGCAGTTTTCAGCAAGTAAGAGCTGACAACTGAGCTCAGATAGTAGCAGAGCATGGCGTCTGAAGTAGAAAACGCTAAAAACAAAGAGCAAAGGGAGTTATGGGACGAAATAAAATCATGAATGTAATTTGCCTAGTGCTGCTGGCTCACTAAGGCCCATCATTGCCGGGACCACCCCTCTGATATCCAGGAACGCCTCCAGCGCCGCTGTCAGCCGCGGTGGCCAGCGCCGCTCGCCGCGCAGCCAGCTGCGGTCGCGGTAGCGGGGGTCGTCAACCCGTTGCCACTCCGACTCCGCCTCAGCTTCCAGTCCAGCTTCCCATAGTGCCGCCGCCAGCGCTGCTCGCATATCGGAGAAGTCCGGGTATTTGCGCGCCAGGCTCCTACACAAAGTGGATAGAGGGTGATACATTGAGGGCAAGTTGCTGCAGGAGCAACACAGTGAGGTAAACAAACTGCTCTACAGCATATCATGGACCCTTGAACCAAGTAGCCTCATTGCACCCTAATGCTGAACCTTGGCACACTGCTAGTAAGAGGAGGCAGACCTATGCATGGCCACACAGGCCTCCCGCCAAGTTCATCCTACCTCATCTCCTTGATGGCTCGGTTGTCTTGCCCAAGCTGATAGAGTGCCAGCGCATGGTTGGCCAGCGCGAAAGAGAAGGCGGGAGCCAGCTGCGACGCCCTGCCGTAATACTCGGCAGCCGCCGCCCAGTCCCCAGTGCCGGCACATGCGTTTCCAAGGTTGTTCCAGGCTGCAGGGTCATCTGGGGCCACTGCCAAAACGGCCATGTAATCACCAATGGCCTCATCAAACCGCCCCAGTGCCTCGAGCACCACCCCTCTGCAGGCAAGTGAGGAGAACAAGTGTCACAGTTTGAGCAGCAACAAGCGGCATGACTCGGCAGGTCGAGAGGCTGGTCGAGGCTGGTCGAGGCTGGTCGAGAGCAGCTCTTTGGGTAAACAGGATTGCTGGCCCCTAGCATCCTGTTGTACAGAAACAGCAAGTGGTGCTGCCAACTAGAGGCCGCTAAGAGCATTCAGTTGTTAAATCAATCACCAACAAACAGTTCATCTATGGCAGCCGCCAGCCCAACGGGGACAGACACTGTGTCAACAGTACCTGTTCAATACAGGGTCCACCGCCCAAGGGCAGATAGCTATGCTCTGGTTGTAGTCTGCCAGGGCTTCCGTCAGCTTGCCCTGCCGGCTTCTAGCATTGCCACGGTTCCCCCAGGCCTGTCCCAGGGAACGACCAAGCAGCAAGATCATGCACTGTGATCTCCTAGCATTACCACGGTTCCCCCAGGCCTGTCCCAAGGAAAAGTAGAGCAGCAGTATCATGCATCGTCAGTGGTGAATCAGTCGAGGGGCCAGTGAAACGCCTCCTCTCACATCCACATTCACACCAGCCCGATCCCCCTTTCAAGCTGCAAAGCTTGACGGTCAAGACAGCAAGACGTTGCACAGCCAGCTTACGCGTCCCACTAGGTCTGGCACCCAGTTGGCCTTCAGCCTGCCGTACTCGTCTATGATTTTTGTCCAGATTGCCTCCTCTTCCTTGACATCGCTGGCATTCAGCGCCTGCTGCAGAAGCTGCGCCGCGGCTCGAAGCTGCAGGAAGCGGCAGGGGGCTAGGTGAAGGCAAGCTAGCTGACCCAAGCAATACATGTGCGTTGACATCTACGCTGGCATCAACAACCAGAGCTCTTTTGACAAGGACCTTGAAGAATGATGGTAATTTTGAATGATGAGTCTTGAAACGACCATGGCAATGGCAGCATCTCCCTTTTGATCACCCTCATTGCTCGCTTGCTTCCTATAAATCCGCTGCGCCACCTGCCCACATACCTGGGGGTCTGCAGGGTCGTACAGGGTCTGGTCTGGTGTCAACTCGGGTCGTATGACAGCCGGCAGTGCATCCGCTGCCACATAGACAGGCTGTGCAGGACGAATGGCCAGCATCAGGGCGGATGCACCCAGGCTGAGCACTGTCCGGCGCTGCGGGAGCGCCACGTCCCTGCTGGACGGCGGCGACGGCGGAGGACTCCATAGGGGCGCTTCTTGGGCACACGGGGCCTCATCACCGCTTCGTGGCAACCTCACGGCGTGTCTACGAGGTGGAGGCCGGGCTTCGCTGGCGAAACACCATGTCGGGCATCGCTGCTGCCGCGGCGCGACCGATGGCAAGGAGGTATGAGCCATGCCGCGATTGATGTCGTGAAGGGCACAGTATCAGCACGGACCAATCAGAAAACCCCGTCCCACCTCTGCCTGACGTCGCCCAGCTGGCGCCAGCACCTGCTGAACGCAGGGTGGTTGTGAGCATCACTGTTTCAGTTGCCCATCCACTTTTACTTGTCGTGCCTCTTACCCCCAACAGCCGCAGGAGAGGTTGCTAGGCTTCAAACTGAATGGCACGCTGATCGATAGGCGCTAGAGTTCACTCTCGAAGTTTTGCCTTAAGAGGCCTTCCGAATGGGCACATACCATGGACAGACCCTCAAGCTGCTCCAGTGCAATCTATCCATCTACTTACATTGTGCATTGAAAAACTTGCACAGCTAATCATCATGTGTTGAGACATCGAAACCCTGCCAAAACGGCAGGTTAATGTGGGCGTGGGCCAGCATCAAATAAGGCCTGGGTGACAATATGCAAAGAATGTTTGAATTGCAGAATCACGATATGGCACAGGAGCAGGAGGAACGTCGTAGAAAGCATGATGGGAGGAACTGGGCCATGTGTTGTGTCAAAAAGCCATGCCAGAGAATATCAAACAACAGATAGTATTGTAGTTGAGCTGCATGCAGAGTGTGTCGCTGGGTGGACCAATCATAGACCCTTGTGAGTCTAGCATAATGAGATGCCAAACCATCGTGGATGTGAGATCACAAGAAGGGGCAGCTTTGCGCAGTGCCTTCGCGGTGAACCAACGGCAGCGCAGCTGGCTCCACCCAGCTCGCTTTATGTTGATACTGCCAGCCGGCTCACTCTATGTTGATGTTGATGGAGGCAGGCTCTTGCTTGGCCATCTTGGGGATGGTGAGGGTAAGCACCCCCTCTTCCAGCTTGGCAGCTATGCGATCTGCATCCACAGTCTTGCCCAGGCGAATGGAGCGGGTGAACCTGCAGTCAGGCAGGCAGGCAACAGGGGAAACATGGCAGGGCATGAGGTTCGAGGTATGAAGGCAATGGTGATGGTTGTGAGTGCCACCAGGGCAGCAGGCACTATCGCCTGCAACCTGCAGCCAAAAATAAACCTAAACCCTAAACCCTAAAAAAGTGCCGCCTGCGGGGCCAGCAACATGGTGCTACAGGGATGCACCCAGCCACAGCTCAGTTTAACACCCACCCACCTGCCATAGGGGCGCTCCAGGCGTACCACAGTCTGCTGCGCCTCCTCAGCCTTCTCCGCCTTCACATCCTGCTTCTCGGCTGCAGCACCGTCCTTCTCAGCAGCGTCATCGTGAGCCGGGTTGCCCTCATGGGCAGCTGCAGTCGTGCTGGGAGAAGATGCAGTAGCAGCAGCAGCAGCACCCTCGCTGGTGGTTGTGGTGTGAACGCTCTGCGGCGGCTTGCGCTCGACTGTGATGGTGAGGACGTTCTCCTGAGACACCTTCACCTGCAGATAGAGCGGATACGAAACTAACTAGCATGTGAAGCATGAGCAGTAGGGTTTTTATTGAAACCCTAACAAAAACCCTAACAATTCTAGCCACGCATAATCAAAAGCCCGTTTACAAGCATGCTTTGAGATTGAAAAGTTGGCGACATGCATAACACATCCACAACAGGCAGAAGGGAGGAACGGGCCAGACACAATTCTGTGCCGCTCATGTGCACCTCATGACAAGATCATGCAGGGGCCCAAACCTCACCTGCACATCGCTGCGCGCCACACCCGGCACGTCAAACATGAGCATGACCTGGTCCGCCTGCTCGATGACATCAAAGGGGAGGGGGCGAGTGGGCGTGCGGCGGGAGAAGCCTGCCTGCTGGCGCATGGTCGATGGTGAGGGATCCAGAAGGCCGGTGGAACCCTCCTCAAACTCGCGAGCCATAGACTCCAGGCCGGCCCAGGACTGCCGCCACGCCTCAGAGGGGCTGCAGTGTGGGGGATAAGGGCGTAGTGAGGACAGGTTTTGTGGTGAGTTGTGGTGCAGCGGTGTGGCGCCTTCCGGCGGGTGGCACGTCCCACCGGTGGTCACAGGCCTCTTGCTGCGACCACCCTGCTGCCTTTAGCTGGCATACACTCCATAAAATATGGTAAAGTCGGGGTTTGGTGTGCCGGGAGAGGTCTGTAAAGAATAGCACCCGTCAATGATCACCTGCAGCAGCTTCCAGCCCAAGCATCCACGGCTGGTGCCACACCCGCCCTGCTTGGCCGCCAGCGATACAAGGCATTCACCGGCCTGCAGGTAGTGCGTGAGGCCGCAGGACGCGAAGTCACGGCTGGCCGGCTGGCCAGACCGGCGGGGCTGGAGAGCACGGCTGTGGCAGGCATAATAGCAGGTGTCGGGCTTGCAGAAAGCAACGAAAAAAGTGCTGCGGATTGGTGCGTATGCGAGTTTTATGCTGCATGCCAAGATGTTCACGAGAGTTCTTTCGGCGTGCCACGTTGGCAGGGAGCCCCTCTCAACGGTGCCCGGTACAGAACCACCAAAATTTGGGCCTTTTGTGGTTCTGTACCGGGCACCCTCTCGATCCTAGGGTTCACACGGAAATCACGTCAATTGTACAGTTCCAATCGGGAGAAGCTGTGGGAATTCATCGCTAGTAGCGCATCAGACCCCTTCAAGTGCACAGGCCACAGTTACCAGTGCAGCACCGCCCGCCACGGCCACGCCAGCTGTTGGTTGCATCTCCGGGTGCACACCCCGCCGTGGTTGCCATGCATAGGCCTGGCATCTGGCTGCTGTTTGCTCAGATAAGTGTGGCTTTCCGTCACTTAAATGGCCTGATCTTGCTACAATACGCAAGGCCTTGTGCCCAGCCAACGGCAAGCCCTTCCACAGTATCCGGCAGCCTGCTCAGCAGCAGGGAGGAACATGAACACCCAGCCAGCCAGCCTAACTCAAATCCAAAGCAGGCATGTGCACCAGGCGCTGCACATAGTCGCCCCGCCGCCGCCGGGCGGGTTTGATGAGCCCCACATACTGTAGCTCCGCGGTGGCCTGAGCAAAGCGTGCCACAACCTCCCGCCGCTGCCGCTTCTCCCTGCCCTCACGCTCCGCCTCAACTGCCTCGTCAGCGCTGCCGCCGCCCTTGGCTGCCCCTTTCTTGGCCTTCTTCACCGCTGCCTTGCGCTTCTTGCCAGAGGCCTGCTCCTGCTGCTGTGCCGCCACATTGTACACCTCAGCAAAGGCTTGGTACCAGTCTGCCAGGTTGATGCACTTTGGGTCCTGCAGGACCGCAGCACAGACACAAAGAGTGGCAACTGAACCACTAAACTGTAACATAGACAAAGAAATGAAGCTCGGTTGTCAGACGGCAACATGGATACAAAGTTACAGCTCAATTGCTACATATGCTAATGGCAGCAGGACGCAGGCTGAGCGTTAGGCTGGGCAGCAGCAGGCAGTTTGTCACGCTGCAGACCCTGACAAGATGTGCAGCGTGCAGCAAAGCACAGGTTTTCCTTGCAGTGTTGTCCGGCAGCAGCGCAGCGGCAGGATGGGCCATAGCGAGCGAGCGGGGTACGCAGAGGAGGAAGGGCAAACGGACATGGGGCAGCAAGCGGCAGGTTGACACCCCATGCCACGGCGCTGACCAGGCCAAAGCGGCACACCTGGTCGAACAACGTGTATGCCAGGCAGGCATCCTCCTGTGCGGCTGAAAAGCCCAGGTCTTCAGGCAGCCCAGGCAGGAAGTGGTGCGGCTCCGTAAGCGCCATGTGCAGCGCCTGTGAGAGGAATTGGGGGGGAGAGGAAAATTGGCAAGTGAGGCGGGGGTGCGGTTGTGCAACCACGTGCATCGGCCCATGCAGGCAGGGAGAGGGACAAGGCCAGGCCAGCTGACACACAGGCAAGACAGCTGACACACGGGCAAGACAGCTGACACTGTGGGCAGGACAGCTGACACACGGGCAAGACGGCTGACACATGCAGGATGCAGGACATATGGGCAAGACAGCTAACACTGTGGGCCAGACAGCTGACACATGGGCAAGACAGCTGACACATGCAGGATGCAGGACATATGGGCAAGACAGCTAACACTGTGGGCAAGACAGCATGACACAGCCAGCTCCCATGCCAGGCGTACATGCAGTGATGGTGAGCTGAGGTTGCTGGGTGAGAGCGTCCTGACAAAGATAGCCAGCCAGCCAGAACGGAAGACAGAAAGATTACCCCCTTGGGAGCGGGTTGAGGACGCCAGCAGAGGAACGGACCTAAGGGGCAACCTCTTGCTGGCTACCATACAGCCAGCAGCTGGACATTGCACTGTGAGCTACCAAGCGTTTAGCTACTAATACCAAGCGCTTAGCTACTAATACAAAGCGTTTACCTATTAGTACCAAGCGTTTAGCTAATACTAGGTGTGAGCTAGTAAGCTTACCGGCCGAGGTTCCCAGGTGAGGCAGTCCAGCGCCGACACATCCCGACAGGTGAACACTATCGCACCTGCGGGCACAGCGATGGAGGGGAAATGGGTCGCAGTGCATTCAGCTCAAGCATAAGGCAGCCAACAGCGATTTGTTTGCCATGCCACTGTATTGACACGCCAGGCGGCAGGTGGCAATGAGGTGGCACCAAAAGCCGACGCAAGTTTGGTGGGAATCATGATACTGGAAGCTGATGCTATCAAATGCAGCTTTGTTGAGCATCTCACCAGGCAGCTTGGTAGGCACGACGGAGAGCAGTGCTGGCAACGCAGTTCCCAGCCAAGCAGCAAAGCGCGAGCCTGGCATGTTCGCCTCATTGACCGACCGCTGCGCCGCCGCAACTGCCGCAGCCGCGGATGTGCCGGCCTTTGCCGCCGCGATCTTTGCTGGCCTTTGCAGCAGGGCCGTTTTACGCGACTCCTTGGTGTAAAATCTGTCCTTCTTTGCCTTCTTCTTCGTTGGCTTGCTGTCACCCTGCTCGACAGGTGGGGAAGCTGCTGCCGCTGCCGCTGTTTGCTGCCCATCCGGCACGAGCCCAGCCGCCGCAACATCACCACCCTGCTGATGCTGCTGCTCCCCGCCTTCAACCTCCTCCGGCCCTGCCTCCGCCTCAACAGCAAAGGCTTCCAGCTGCTCAAGCTGCTCCGCTGCTGCTTCCGCACCGCCAAACACAACAGCCGCCCGCTGCTGCAAAGCCGCCGCTAGCTGCCGCACGCCGGCATGTGGGAGCTTGCGCAGCAGCGGGGCGATGTCCCCCAGCATCTCCTTCAGCTGCTCGCTGGCAAAGTTCTGCCGCAGCGCCTCCTCAACCAATTTCCAGGGATGGAAGCCTGCAGCAGGGAGGTGCCTGTTGAGCATGTTTCAATGGTACCGCTCAAAAGGAGGTGCTTGGCGAGCATTGTTCAGCGGTGCCGCTTAATAGTGAGGTGAGCAGCGCCTGAGCCGACCTTGTGGGTGTGGGCTTGGTGACGTACAAATTGCAAGATATGAACTAGCTTAGCCCAAGGTTCCAGCCACATATGAGCCAACACCACTTTGGTTGGAGGTGACATGTGGGTGGCATGAGTGGGGCTGGTGGCACGTGATTATTTGCAAAATGTTAAATTCAGCTGGACACTCACACTGGCGCTTGAGCCCCAGTTGCCGTGCCACCGCCAGCAGCCAGTGCACACCAACTGCCCAGCGGCCCCAAGCTGCCATGGCATCGCACACAGCTTCTGCTAGCGGGGCCGCATTCCGCCCACCCAACAGCCGGCGCGCCTGCATGGCACACACACGAGAGGGTCAAGATTAGCAGGAAGGCTGCAGGAGTACGAGTTGCAGTAGGTGGTCTGGGTGTGAAGGGAACCTTGAAACTGACTTGCCAAAGCGGCCGCCAGCTGTTGAAGTCACGGTAGGTGGGTTGGGTGTCATTGAAGCATCACTGGGCTACAGCTTGACAGTATACCACCCTCCGTACCACAGCATCTCACTGTGCTCAGCCATGTGCGCAGCTGACCTGCTACTACCGGTTCCACTCATCTGCCAAACGCCAGGCACTACTTGCAGCCATTGGGCACTGCTGAACCACGAATGCCAGGCACTACTCGCAGACATTCAGGCAGTGCTAACAAAGCTGCCAGGCAGGCAGGGTTGCCGCACACAGCATGTTGCAGTGCAGGCCCTACCTGCGACATGGTGGCAGGGTCCAGCACAGCACAAGCCTCCTCCACTGCCTCTGGACCCTCCATCGCCGCTTTCGCCAGGAAGCTTAGCGGCTGACTCTGGAAGTGACTGAGAGCCACCACCTGCAAAAAGTACGTACAATTTTTACACTAGGTACACTTTTTACATTAGGTAGACTAGCAAAAAGTAGGTACAAGTATGGCTCATTTACCATCCACTAAGCAAAAATGCAGTCAGGAAAGAGCCTACCAAGCAGCCAACAGCCCAAGCAGCGCAAGCACCTGCCGCGCTTCCGGCAGCAAGCAGACTGGCCAAGACTGGCGCAGCGACACATCGCACGTTGCACGTCGGCTGAGCACCGCTGTCGCTAATGCAGCACGACTGACATCAACGCAACACCCCCACACCTTCAGGCCTTGTGTGATGCTGCAGGTGCTGTAGTAGTGGTTGAGAAACGTGTCGGTCAGCCTCTCCACAACGCCCAGGCTGCGAAACCATGATCGGACACATACCAGTTGGCAGTAGTGGAGCAGGATAGCAGGCTTAACCAGGATGCCGATGTGACAAATCGGCAACCAGGTGAAGACATAACAGCGTAGCTGCAGGACATGGGTTGCGCCAGGCATGCGCGTGCGTTGCTTGTCCTACTCACCCACCTGAACAACAGGCCTGGCCAGCGACCGTTGCCCCCTAGCAGCACTTGCTCAACCAAGCTGTCCATCCTTGTCATGGCGCTTGCCTACACAGCATGGGAGAAGGACATTGATGCATCTCATGAGCAACTGAACAAAAGTGAGCTGCGAGCGGCAACAGTGAATACAGGCCAGTGAGTTGCCACATGCACAGGCTGCTAAAGGCTTCGCTGCAAGGAGCATATGGCTGCGGCCGGACTTTCTAAATGTACCATTGAGGGGCATACAAGCGAGAGGCAGCGCACCAGCATGAAGTTCTGGATGTGCATGCAGTCGTCGCGAATCTCCGACGAAAGCAGGCCGTGTAGCACGTCGGCGTTGGTGGTCAGACCCAGCAGCAAGATCAGCGGCACATCTTGATACGTCTGCGGACAGGAAAGGCAGAAGAAGGGAAAAGGTATAAAAATGGTCTAGCCACTGGTCATAGCAGCAGAATCAGCGGCACGTCTTGGTAGGGCTGCAGACCGGGGGGAGGAAGGCAGCAAAAGCGGCAAAGGCCAAGTCACAGGTCAGCGCCACACCCTAGAGGCAGGCAGCAAGGCGCATGCCAGATGTAGCCGGCCTGACGGATCACTTGGACCATTGGCAGAACGCTCGGCAGCACCGTCAGCGGCAGCAGGAGAAGAACACAGACTGCCACAAGCAGGTGCAGCGCTGCTGGATGACCCTCTTATATCCTTCCTTGAGTTCAGCTTTGATAGCCCAACCACCAGCCCACCTCGCTGGCAGTGAGGATGACATCGCGTAGGCACAGCTGATCCACGGTTTCCGTGCCCTCCACAAGCACCACCAGCGGCCGCTGCCGGTTGGCCAGCTGTGCCGCAGTGGCCGCCTTGGCAGCAGGGGGCGGACGCTGCCGGAGGCTGCGACCCTCCTGCTTGCCGTCGGGCACCGCGGATGCCTCCTCCTCCTCAGCTTCCTCTGCTGCCATCGCTGCTGCGGCGGAGGATGCTGCTGCAGACTGTGCCTGCCGTCCCGCCCCCGTCTCCTCCTCATACCACTGATGCAAGGCATCCAAGTGCTCTGCCCTGCTGTCGGACAGGCCGGACACCTGGCGAAGCACCTCGCCAAAAGCATCCCCTGGTGCCTTGCCAAAGTTGTGAGGATCCAGCCTTGCAACGTAGCACCCATTACCCCTCAAGAAGGCGGCAAGGTTTGGGAAGGTGCGGCAATGGTCGGCGTTGTTCACGCCGCCGGCTAGCACCAGCCCTGTGGGCAGCCGCTGCTTCCCGGCGTGCTGCGGCTGGCCGGCTTGGCGGGGCGCAGGCGGCTGGTGGCTGTGCTGCACGAAACGTAGGAGGTCTTGGAACACAGCTGCATCTGTGGCATCCAGTGTGTCCTGCAATTTAAGAAGAAATATGTGAACGGGCAGATCCAATTGTTTGGACAACAGCAAGCAGAGGCTGGCGGGAGCTGCCGGCAGGAGCCACAAAGCAAAGCACGCTTGTCGACAGACGGCGGCAGCCAGCCGGCCCATGCTGTAAGATGTAAGGACTCACACCGAGGATGCCTTTTTAATCATTTTCTGTTATGATTACACTGCCAGGTTAGGAGATTGGGCAGCAGACGCACCTGTATCTGCTGCGATAGCGCATCCCAGCACTCTGCCGCCGCTGCCGCTCGCGCAAGCCGCTGCTCCTCCGGCTCCCCCTTGAACAGCTCTGGGAAGGCCGCCAGTTGCAGGTCGCGGGTAACATGCGCTTGCACATGAGCCTTGCGATTTTGCGTCTTTTGCTGTCTGGCAGGGAGCGCTGCTAGGCCCTCATGAACCAAGACAAAAGCTGCCTCCTCGTCCTGGTCCTCAATTAAATCTTCATGCCACTCCATTGCTTCTCAAACGATGCTGACCCCCCACGAAGGGTAGAAGGGGCTGGGGATGTGATCAAAGCGGGACGATTCCTCCCAACACCTCAGGTGAAGAGCCTCGCTGCAGAGTGGAAGACTGCAGTGAAGTCTACTCGTGTCTATGATGCCCGACATCTGCGCCGACAAGAGTTTGCATTTTCACCCTCTTTCTTGCACGGGAGTTCACAATCTGAGGCGTTCCTGCTCACCATTACCATCATGAGTGGAACACGACATTAAACAGACTTGAGCGGGCAACAGGAGCAGAGAGTCCCTCCAAGTCCCGTCGCGGAATTGCTGGCAAAGTACTGCATTGGTGTGTTTAGCTACCCGCGCAGCCATAGGACACCTGTCAGATATTGCTGAGAGGCCAGGAACTTGGCGCCGAGGAGTCAGCGACCACCCATCGCCGCCTCATTGCCGCCCCCTGATGGAGGCGGCAGCAAGCGCCGACTCCCTCTCGCCTTGGCAACTGCTGGTGACATCGGCCACCCCTACCTTCACACTATGCCTCCTGGCGGCCGTTGGCGCCCTTCTAGCCCACAAGGTATGTCAAAAGCATGTCTGCCACGCTGCTTTCTTGCAACGTGCAGGGGCCAAGTATCGGCTGCCGGCCACCCGCCCAATAGCTACCCCCTCACACTCCCACGTATCCACCAACCCATCCACCACTATGATTACCATTACCATCCGCCCATCCACCCACCTGCCCTCCCACTCGGCCCCCCCCCCCATGCCCCCTGCTGCGCCCCCCGCAGGGCGTGCTAGACAACGCCGGCTGCCAGCTACTGGCCAAGCTGGCTTTCTACGTCTACGCGTCAGCCCTGACCTTTGCCAAGATCGTACAAGCAGTGAGCATCAGCTCCATCACCCACCTCTGGCCCCTAGTGGCCAACATGACCGTGGCCGTGCTGCTGGGTTTGTCCCTCGGCGTGCTGGCGGCCCGCCTGTTGCGCCCGCCGCCCGAGTTCAGGACCCACATCATCGTAGCTGCGGCCTTTGGCAACGTGGGGAATCTGCCGCTTGGTGAGCACAGGTCACACAAAGGGCGCTCTAAGTGCGCTCTGAGTGCGCATCACGGTCCCAAGTTTGTTTGGCTGAAGTCGAAACAAACAAAGATGCCAATCCCGCGCTTTCCACCCCATTCTTGACAGCCTCCCACCCCCCCTGTGCACACTTTTTTGCAGTATTTGTGTCCACGCTGTGCCACGACAAGCAAGCCCTTTTCTACCGCACCCTGGGCGACAACTGCGAGCAGTTGGGCATAGCCTACACCGCCTTTGACATCGCAGCTGCCACCCTCTGGCAGTTCACAGTGGCGATCAACCTCATCAGGCGGGGGCAGGCGGCAGCTGCTGCGGCGGCAGCACTAAACGGCACAGCAGCAGTTGGGGGCCAGCAGAATCTGCCCGGAAGTCCCAAAGAGCTCAGAAAAAGGCCCACAGTGTCGGATCTGCTGCGTAGCGGCAGGAGCGGCAGCCGTCCTGGCTCAGCTGACAGCAGCCCCGGCCGTCAGCAGCTGCGCGGGACGAACCAGCAGCAGCAGCAGCAGCAGCATTCCAGCCCGCTTTCTTTTCCGGCGGTCAGCCTTAGCTGGCATCAGCGGCCGCAGCAGCACTATGAGCGGAACTATGAACAACAACAGCAACAGCATTATGAGCAGCAGCAGCAGGGGTCTGTGTCTGTAGAGCTCCAGCCCACTGGAATGGCGCAGCCGCCAGCCCCACCTGCCAGCTGGCACCTCCACGCGGGACAGCAGCAGCCGCTGCAAGGCACGGACCACCACCATCACCAGCAGCACCAACACCAGCAACTGAATGACAGCCCCCACCACGTGCTAGCAGATGAGGACACTGCAACCCTGCTGCCCGGTGGCAGTAACACTACCGAAGGGAACGGCAGTGATGATAGGTCGGCGGTAGGAGGAGCAGCAGGCAGTTCAGCCAGCAGCTGGCCGGTTCGTGCCTGCAGGGCAGCCTGGCAGCATGTGCGGGCGGTTGACTGGGGCACGCTGTTCCCGCTGCCCTCACAGGCGGCCATACTAGGTGCGGGATCACGCATTTAATGCGGCTGTGGTGCGCGCTATCAAGCGGTTACTTGTTACTGGCCTTTGGAGCTCCTTACTCATAACCTTGGATGTAACCTTGGAAGTTGAAGCCTCCGGTTCATTGTCCCGACGACCACTGGCTGGCCTTATCCCTGCTCGACGGCGGGTTGTGCATCTGCAGGGATCGTGGTAGGGTGCATCCCCGCCCTCAAGGGCCTGCTGTACGGCCCCCGCCCGCCGCTGCGCGTGTTGAGCGAAACTTTTGATGCCCTAGGTGCCGGCATGATACCCGCCACGGTACCGCTGCTGGGGGCCGTGCTGTACAGGCAAGAAAGCAATACCGCTGCTCTTTGCTGCTGTGCAACGGGTCAGCCATTCAAACTTGGACAACCACATTTTCTCACCAGGCCCCCCGCCGCTAACCACATTTGGAATAAACAACGGAGTGCACGTCTGGTGTAGTTGCTATGTTGCTGGTAAAAGGCAGCATCAACCCAACACGAAACCCTCATGAAAAGCTCCCCCTCTCCCTCCCCCTCCCCCTCCCCCTCCCTCTCCCTCTCTCTCGCTCTCTCGCTCTCTCCCTCTCCCCTCGCCTCTCTATCTTTCCCTCTCACTCTCACTCTCACTCTCACTCTCACTCTCACTCTCACTCTCACTCTCACTCTCACTCTCCCTCTCCGTCTTTCCTGGCTGACGCAACCAAGGTCCTTGGTATGGTTTGCAGGGCGCCCCGTGTCTCGCGCATGCCACGTCGTGCCATCCTGGCGCTGCTCGCCCTGAAGCTCGTGATCCAGCCGGCCATCTTGACTCTGCTGGTGGTGGCGGCGCTGGCGCTGGGCATCTTCACACCACCAGACCCGATGTTCTTGCTCACGCTGCTGCTATCCAACGCCACGCCCACCGCCATCAACATGCAGGTATGCCGGGGAAGTATGGGCGACTGCTTGTCAATCCCTGTTTTACACTGCAGCCACATGGCTGCAGGTGTAAGCATCTACAATCACAAGAAATGAAACCCTAATAAGCCTGCCTCCATAACTCCCCGTCCCCACACCCACCAGCTCACCGCTCCACATGCCCTCAAACCCTGGTGCTTGTGCCCCTGAGTGAAATGTGTCTCTGGCGGTGAACACCTCGTGCCTGTAGACCCTGTAGACACTGATGGGTCTGTTCCAGTAGGTATCTTGTGCCTGGCTGCAGACCCTGGGTGTTCTAGTCCAGTACATATCTTGTGCCTGCCTGCAGACCCTGATGGTTTTATTCCAGTACGGCGAGGCTGAGATGAGCACCATCCTGCAGTGGCAGTACCTCGCCTCTGTTCTCACCCTGCCTGCATACATGTGGGTCTTCCTCAAGATCATTGCCGCCTGGGTGTAGCTTTACTCTTATGGCATGAATTGACGGCAACGAACTGAGCCCTTGTACAAACCATCGCGAATAACGGCAGCTCCTATACGGGATCGCTGCCTGAGGCAACAGTACCTGTCATTGCAGGCTGCTACCCCTGTAATCTCTGTTTTTTCAAGAATCACCTTTTCAGCTCTGCTCTACTTTCCTTACAACCCTACACTCGAACATGCAAATGGCGTCATATTCGTAACTGTTGCATGCACATCGTATCAAATCCCAAACGTTTCATGTGTTTGTATGCATGCACGTAGCCTGTCTTTTTCATGAAAGCATGCAAATTGAACCTCAGCACCACGCGAAAGCAAAGCGAGTCAATAAAGCATGCAACGGGATTTGATCACCCTCGAGGCACTACGATCAACAAGCAAAAAGGACTAACTAGGTGTACAATGTCGAGCAAAGGAGCAGATGGCACAGATGGTAATCCGCTTCATAAAGTACATGCATCCGCAACCACTATTTTCTGTACCGCGGCATCTCAATGCTGCAGCCCCTCCATCCCCTGCAGCCCACTGTTGATCGGGCTGAGGATGCGCTTCCGCCCACCCTTGCTGGGCGCCGGCGTCCCCGTGCCCACCATGGCCTCGCCACCCACTGGACCCATGACGGAACCAGATGTCACTGCAATTGCTGCTGCTGCTGGCGCTGCTGCAGGCGCTGGTGATGCTAATGCCGCTGCTGGTGATGCTGCTGGTGCTGTTTCAACTGGTGTAGTGGCTCCTGCCACATGGCTGCAAACCGCAATGGCACCTGCCAGTGCACCACCACTAGGCGATGCACTGCGCCCATCAGGCTGCGCAGTGGTCTGTCCCTGAAGCAGGGCTGCCCAGTCGGCCGCACTGTAAGAGATCAGCTTGGCCCACTCGGGTGTGAGGAAGCGCCTCATCTGGCGCTTGTGAGCCGGCATGTCCCCCCCTTGGCCGCCAGGGGGGGGCCCGATGCCGCCGCCAGGTAGCGGTGCAGGGCAGCCCGCAGCACCCGGGCCGCCAGTGGTGGGGCTGGTGCCACTGCCAGGGGGTGGGGCCAAGCCGCCAGCAACCCCAGCTGGCTCTCCGGCTGCAGCCTGCTGAGGGGCGTCCTCTGGGGGCAGCAAGAGCTGGTCCAAGGACGCCTGCGGAGCCCGGAAGGACAGCATGGACATGGAACGCTCTGGCACACAAGAGACAAGGCTACGTGGCCACCATGACCACCGTGAAGCCCACTCTGCTCACGCCCATATGAACTAGCCCAACACAAGCAGACCACAGGGGGTAACTCGCAGCATTCTGTTTACATTAAGAAGTACTTGGTGTGCTTATCAAGAGCAGTGAGTTGCCCTCACCGGGTCGGACAGCACAGCCTCCCAATCCGGGAAGGTGCCCAGCCTGGCAAGCTCCTGGGCTGCCGCCGCAGATAGGCTGCCTGCTTGGAGGCAATGGAACAGGAAGGAAGGTCAAGGCAGATCTGCGGATCTAGATTCAAGGGAGGGGAGGTGTTCAATGAGGTGTCTGTGTTGCAAGTTCCATTGCGGTTAGGCAGACTGTAAACACAAAAAAGCAAGGTGCAGGAGGGGAAAAGCGCTAACGTCGGAGAAATCTGGTCCCAATCCGGGCCGGACTGGAAGGCCAGTCCAAGCCCACAGTCCAGAAAGTGTCCAGCCAGTCCATGGACACTCCCCAGTCCACTGGACAGGCAGCGGACTGAGGTCTGGCACTTGCACAACCAACTGTGTTTAAATAGCATGATTTTTGCGCAAAACGCATATACTTTGCGCATTACTATCACCTCTCCCCACCCC
>JAAMXP010002884.1:0-19167 GCA_019693395.1 Ettlia oleoabundans | reverse complement strand
CCCACCACCCACACCACATGCACACCCCACCACCCCACACCCCACCCCACCTGCAGGGTCCAGCAGCCGCCCGCCCGCCTCTTCCAGCACCAGCGCCGCGGCACACAGGTCCCAGCAGCCACCCAGCCCGATTTCGTAATAGGCATCGAGCCTGTTGCAGGTGCGAAATGGAGGGGTGGTGGGCAGGGGGCAATGTAGTGGGGTAATTACTGACAATATCCCATCCTCCCACCCGCACTGGTTGACCTATCCACCCACCCACCCACCCACCCACCCATCTATTTTTGCCGCTCCCTGTGCAAGCCACCTGTGCTGCCACCCACCTGCCCATGGCGACGCTGCAGAGGTTGAGAGCGCAGCTGCCTGTGCAGCGCAGGCTGCGCACGTGCTGGCTCAGCTGTCTGATGCGGTCGAAGCAAGCGTCCATGAATGCCGCATCCCGCCTTGTGCCGAGCTCAGTTGCAATAAGAGCCTTAGACAGCTGCACAGTGTCGGATGTATGAATGGGCTGGCCGTTCAGAAACGCGCCGCCGTCCCGCACTGCACACACGGTTTGACACAATGGAGGGAAAGCAGAGGGTTGATTGCTACATCTCAGTGCGGAGCTCACAGACCATCATGGAGCAAAACAAGCTTGGGCGATGTCTGCCGTATACAATGCGGCTGGTGGCACGGCCAGCCGCTCGCAGGAGCCTGTAGATCACAACTTGCAAACCAAGCGATCTGCGCACACCGTTGCGCCATGGCTGTAGTGAGCCTTCAAGCTGCGACCTCGCTGAAGCTGGAACTCCTGATTAAGGTTAAATATGAATAATATACACCGAAGCTGCGACTCCCAAAACATGCCAACACATTTCAAACACATAAATGCACCTATCCGTGGTGCAGCTCTGGCAGGTACCACAAGCACAACAATGCATGGTACATGCAGCAGTGCTTGCAGTATCAAAGCACGCACCTGCATGGTAGAGCTCTCCCAATATGGGGTTGAACACCACCCCCACCACCGGCTGCTTGTTGATCGTGAGCCCTATGCTGACGCAGCTGAAGGGGAAGCGATGCACAAAGTTGGTGGTGCCTGCAGAGGCAGGAGGATGTGCACCTGTAACCACCTACGATTGATTTCAACGTTCAATTGACAAAAGAAACCAATCGTGTCAATATCTCCCTCAATCCAGCTGCAGCTTCCCCGAACACCGTTACCAAAGGATGATAGCATCAGCATGCGGACATGGACATGTCAGAGGTATCTAGCAAAAGCAGTGGCCGCAGCTGGCGGACAGGGCTGGTGTGTGAGAGGTGGCATGGCACGCCCTTGCGGTGCACCTTCCTGTACATGCAGCGCATGGAGCTCAGTGCCAGATGACGCAGTGAATTGTGCGCAACATCACGCGCCACGAGTGCTGTCCCGCTTAAAGCAAGGAGCATCGCGAAAAAGCAAGCAGAACTCGCGGCTGTGCCGCGACAAGGGCAGCGATGCGGGGGCAAGCAAGCGTAGAAGGCCTCATGCAGCAGGGCAGCAGGAAGAACAGCCTACACAGCACAGCACAGCACAGCAGGCATAGCGCTCCTAACCTTCCAGGGGTCAACCATTCGTGCACCAGGAAGGGCAGCATAGCACAGCACAGCACAGCACAGCGCGGCAAGCACAGCGAAGCACAGCGCAGCGAAGCACAGCACAGCAAGATCAGGCCCCCCCCACCATCCACAGGGTCAACCATCCATGTGGGGGCGTCTGTCAGCTCATCCATGAAGCCCTGCAGCATGCCAGAAAGCTCAGTTTGCAAAACAGGCGAGGAAGCGAAACACAGAATGCAGAAATTGGCGACCCTTCACACACATCCTTGTGCTCCAAACTCATTTCCAGGCCTCAATGCAACTATATTTCATTATCAAATTCACTAATAGCACCACGATAATCCGCGATAATCAGGGGAATGCCCAGCTGCTGCCCAGCCTTCCTCCCCCATTGACCTGTTGGCCCCAACCTTGGTTTGCGGTCACATCCCCATCCCACAATACCGTGTGCAGACCAATAACCTGTGACGCCTAAGCCCACTTAAGCTAGCAAGGCTCACACCTGGGCTGCCGAGCCTTCCTCCCCTATAAACTTATGGTCTGGGAAGGAGGAGCGGATGCGGTTCAGTACCAGCTCCTCACACCGCTTGTCCGTCTCGGTCACTAGGTCGGCATCACCTGGTAGATCAGATTTAGAATATGTCTTGAAAAGGGTGGGGTTAGGGTTCAATGGTATAATCCGCACCCGTGAAATTTTCTCCCTAATGGCACATGCAGGCCAGTAAGAGTTTTCCCCAGCTTTCCAGCAATGTCAGCATCTGAGCATTCAGGTTTCCTAGACATCGACACAAACCCAGCAAGGACGATAACAGATTTGAGCACTGAACGTTGATACAGATACAAATGACAACGTTGCACCCGGTTGCTCAACGACAAGCCGCAGGGGTGGCGGGCACTCATGTAGCCGCACACAGCCTGCTGGCATACCTGACTTGGTGTCTATCGTCTTGGTCTGGTTCCAGGCTGAGGCAATGACTATGCCCGCCTGCTTAGCAGCATCCAGTGCCACTTCAAGGTACGGTGCATACTCTATAAAGGGCGAGCCTGCCGGCGCTTCCGCGGCAGGCGCCGTTCCAGGGGCGCTGCCTTCAGCCGCGGCTGCCATGACGTTTGTCAAAGATCGCGCTCGTGTTGCCAATGTAGGCGGGATGATGCGGCTGCTGGTAGTTGGCGGAGGGCAGGAGAAGGCGGCGTTGCGGAGCCGCGCAGTCCAAGAAGGGGCGTGCCGGAGCTTGTCTGAAGAAACTCGCATACAGAAGAAGCGCAATGCACCAGATCATCACTCGTTAGGACCTTCACACTCATGTGGCCAGCTGCTGCGTTGGAGCTCAGCAGGCCCTGCCAGATTGGCCATGTGTGGGTGAATCGCGCCATCCGCCGTTCGCACATATCTCTGCACTAATCAGCAGGTTACTCGGCGCGCTGCCTCCCGACCCCTCTAGAGGACTTCTGGTCATCTCGACGTGCAGGCGTGCGGCTGCTGGCGCAACTACTCACATTTGCGTGACCTAGCAGAGCTATTGCAGTTATGATTAGCCTCGCCGGTGAGTCATCGGCACCCATGGCCCTTGTCGCTGCCTCCTCTTTGCCTCTTCTCGCAACCCCGCCTAGGCCTGGGCCGATGCAACTTGCAATGATATCCTGGAGTCTTGCGCTCCCCACCCAACGCAGTCGGCGCCAAGCTGCAAAGCTCCAAGTGCGCCGCTATCTCCGGTGGCCGCCCGGTGGCGCTGCGCTGCGCAGCACCTGTTAGACCAGCCCGCCGCGCGTCTGTTGCGGTCAGGCAAGTGCAGCTGCAGCCGGTGACAATACGTTGCAAACCATGCCTGCCAGCCACAGTGTTTGGCATGATGCAGGCCCAGGAAGAGTTGCTCCGGTATCATGCAGAGCTGCTACCGCCACCCATGCTGCCGCTGCTGCACCTTACATGTGCGTCAGAGGTCCTTTTGCTACTGCGGCCTTGCTGCAGGGCGGACCGTAACGGTGGCGGCTTCTGGTCTGGCTTTGTGGTTGGCGGCATTGTGTGCGGCGCGCTGGGCTTTGTTTTCGCGCCGCAGGTACGGTCCTCGCCACGGGCCCATGGTTTTGTGTTGTTCTAGATGCATGTGGAAAGGCAGCTATGCTGGGTGCGATACAGTAGACAAGGGTGGCTGGCATGCCTGTGGCTGAGCGATGTCTCCGCCTCTTTTTATGTTCTGCAACAGCTAGCCTCTGAGAGGTGACTTCCCAACCTTTTCCCAAACCTGTAGTTTGCCCACACCCTTGCACGATCATGGTAACCACCCCCTGCTGTAGATTTCGCGGGCCCTGCTTGGCGACGACGAGCGACTGAAGCTGCGGTGGGACGAGCGGGACGAAGGCGAGGTGCGTACTGCCACAGAATCAAGTGGAGAAAGAAAGAAGACGAAGTTGTCAGCGGAGAACCACAAGAACCTATAGCCGGGATGCATCTTGCTGCACTGGCTGCACCCGCCATGGACGAACCGGTTACGCCCCAGTGACACTCCCTAACTGGTCTACGTTGGCTTCCCCCCAGCAGTTACCGCTCCTTTGCCTTGCTGGGTGAGCTCAGCATTGCCTGCTCTTTCTGTGGGGCCCGTGTTGGCGCAGGTCACCAAGCAGAACCTTGCTGACAAGATTGCCCAGCTGAACGCCGCCATTGATGACGTGTCGGCGCAGCTGAACAGCCGGGATGCCGCTGTCAACAAGGACGAGGCGATGGCCCAGTAAAGCCACTGGCTAGAGGCAACAGCCCAGTAGAGGCCCACTGGCTAAACGACTCCGTCAACACTCCATTGCCGTGTGAGGGTCTGCAGTGGTGGCGAGTCAACATACAATTGAACGGCAATGGCGCCTGGCAACACGCCCCCTTGTCAGATTTGCATGGGGGTTGTAGAGGTCCAAGCCGCTTGAGGGCTTGCCAGCCGGCGGCCCATTTGCCAAGACAGCTGGCGGACTTCTGTAATGCAATCCTGCGCGTCATTTGCACAAACTTCACTCCACCACGCACCCAATTTTCCTGCCATCTCGTGCCCCTCATCGAGAGGCCACTGCAGCGAGTTCATTTGACACTGCCTGTGCGGACCCTTGCACTGCCCTAATCCTTCTCAACTGTGAGTCACAAACAGCGCTTACAAGCAATGACTTTAGCGGCACAGTGCGATCTGAGGGTACAATACAAGGCAATGGAGATGCCAAAGCGTGCTGGCAGCGTGGCCATCTGCAAAAAGTATGGAAAGTACACTGAAAGCAGAGGATGGGTGCTAAAGGGGTAAATCGTTATGCGTGACATGGTTGGATGAAATGAGAGGTGAAGCTGCAGGTTCCAGCTGTGCCCGGGGCCCAGGAAGCAACGCTGTCCACATTTCTCACACCACGCAGCGTGGTGGAAGGGTCAGAGAGCGGGACAACCAACAACAAAACAGAAAGAACAGAAACGAAATGCAGTCCTGAGATGTAGATACTACACAACAGGCAGCCTATGGCAAGCCTGGTTGAAAACAATGGTGTTGATGGCATGACAGTGTGCTATCACCCTTGTTGGGTGCAGGGTGCAGGAAAGCAGAGCCAAGGCCTGCTGCCCAGGGATCCGATTCCAAGCAACGCCACGTTTATCCAAGGCACACATCAGATGGGCGCAATAAGCAGCACCCCAGCTTCTGCTTGGGGAAAAGAAGCTCAAAGAGATGCAGGTGCTTAACAGGGAGACTGAGCAAAGAGGGAGCAGCTGCTTTGTATCCCTGGCTGTCATCCTGGGATGTACATGTCCATCTGGGACACCGGCAGGTTGAGAACGTGTGTGTTCACCTGCTCAAATGGCACTGCAGGCAGGCAGGTATGCCGGCGCACAGGGGGTGGGAGGCGGAGGAGTTAGAGAAACAGCTGTTACGGCACCGTGGGCAGGTAGGCAGGCAGCGGGAAGCCGAGGGTGGTGGTGGTGATGGGGCAGGCACAGGCGCAGGGCGATATGAGCAGCTCAACCGACTGGCTAGCTTGGGGCACGTGGTAGTGGCACGCTGCAGCAATTTCAAAGTAAAGCAGAGAGGGCAGCTTCCAGGTGCATCCATGCAGCACATTCAGGTCGTTTTGGGCCTGCTGCAGGCCAGCAACGCAAAAGCAGCAGCAGAGGCTAGATGTCTTACCAAACACGTATGGCGTCATGCCTCTCCGGTGCTGCCGCAGCTCCGCACCCTCCTGTGCCTCCTCGTCAGGCTGGAGGTCTGCGGCGATTAGCAATCAACACACATTTAGAGTAACTCTGCAGCAGCATGTACCAACACCAGCAGCAACAGAGGCATTATCCCCAGATTAAGCATTTGGTGGGTTTGAATGCAAAGAGAGTGACACTAGCTATGGGCCCGACGCACAAGAAGGCATAATCTTGTTTTCTTGATTTTCTACAACAGCAGCTCCTGTGCGCACTTTCTGCAGACACAGCTTGTTTCATTAACCCACAAGCTCACCCATCATGGGCAGCGCCTGCCCGTCCTCCCTGTCCCAGCTCACTATCGCCAAAATATCCAGCCGGTTGTTGGCACCAGGCACCGTCGACCGCAGTCGCAGGCGACTGCAGGTGACAGGTGGAAAGGTAGGCATGCAAACAAGCAGTCAGTAAACGTTTCCAAGTTTGGAGATCTGGAGGATCTGTTCCAGATGACGTGCGCCCACTGTACCTGCGGATCTCTGTGGAGGAGCGGGGATCGTACCGCATCGCCGTCCACACACGCTCGCCCTGCATATGCATGATGGTTGATTGGCCAGAGTTGATGCTGTAGGGGTGTAAAGAGGTGCGTATGGCTGTAATGCTTGATACAGAAGCTCGTTGTCTGGGAAACAAGGAGCATCTATTAAGAGCAAGTAACCTTTTAGAAAGTTGAGCCGCTTGGCCTGGCACGTGAGCTGCGAACATAATGGCAATAAATGCCTGCCTAACCTCTTGCTTGAAGCGCCCATGGTGCACGTGCTCAGCATCCCTGCCGCCCCCTGCCCTGCGCTGCTGCTTGCCGGCGCTAGGGGCCGGCACTAGGCTGCGATGCACGCGGGACAAGTGCTCAGGGGAGGTGCGGTACGCAAAAGTGCCGTCTGGAAAGAAACGGAGGTACCGAAAGTATAGCACGAGATGTACCTGCGAGCCAAAGGGACTTGCGGTGGGTGCAAGTGAGAGAGGAGTGTGGGCGTGGTGGATAGGCACGTGGCTGGAAGCTTGGAGACCTGGGAGAGTGTGTCATGTGCCGAGGCCCGCCCCAGGTGCTGTGGAACGGCTTCACATATTGAAGCGATGTGAACAATAACCAAGTCTGGAGCTACCATCATGATTGCCAACTGGGCGAGCGCGGGAGCAAACAACACCAGCGAGCGTGGAAGCATTTTTATGCAGAGGGCAAGCCACCCACCGCATTCTTCACTCTCCACTCCACGATTCCCTGCCGCAGGTACGTGTTCCGACTAACGTAGATGCCTGCACGAGACAGAAGCCAGCAAGGGGGGACAGGCAGACGATATGAAGGGCACGTTACGGCCACACGGGGCACAGGGTGCAAACAGATCTCAACAGCGACCTGCATGGCCCACTTGCTGGTGCTGGCTACTGCCGGGCAGGTAGTAACACGTGTTGGGGACAGATTTGCCAACCAAATGCCCATGGGAAACTCAAGTTGCAGATTAGGAGCCTGGAAACAGACGCGAGCAGCAGGTGAGCACAAGCTAACGGGTTGCTGGGCTTACCGTCGAATCTCAGGTGTGGGCGCTCCAGCAGCATGCGCTTCCAGCAGCCGCGGTGCTGCTGCCTCACCAGCGCCGCATTCTGTTCCATGGTGGAGGTGAAGAAAGCGTCCCTGCATCAGGCAACAAGTTCACAAGCACTGTTCACAGGTGGTCTATGACTGTGTGATATGTATCTGCCGAATGCGCCAATAGAAAGCGGCTGTGGAAGGAAAGGCATGCCGCCAGGTTGGGGAGCTGAAGGCAGGCAGTGGGCGACATAGTTGGCAAACACAGCACCATGGTCTTGTACTACTAACTAGTTAACCCCACCTGCAGGCTCGCCGCCAGAGAGACTGCGTCGCACCGACTTGCCGCCACTGGCGGCACACGCCTTGCACTGCTGCCAGCGATGTGATGGGCAGCCGCTCAAATGTGAGCAGCAGCAGCTCCTCTGGCAACATCTTTTCAATCAGAGACAGCTCACCCTGCAGAGCAATCAAAGTAAAAAGGGTAATCCAGTCGCATATTACTGCTACTGCCGAGCCCCCAATAGCACATCGCTACCCTTGCAGACCCTCGTAGTCAGATTGCTTGCTCCCCCCCCGCTGTTCCCTCCCTTGATGGTGCACTGTCCGTTCCGAAGTAAGGATCAGCACAGCAAAGGATCAGCCTCCCTTGGGCGGGACAGCACGGCTGATGCTACTGCCACTCAGATTACTGTCAGGCAGCAAGTACCGCAGTGGCAACGAGTGATCCATTGAGAGCGAGTGAAATCCGGGGTGGAAGCGAGCGGAGGGTTGACGCCTGACTGGTGGCCAAGCAAAACAGAACGGCGCGGCGAAGCGAAGCGTAGCGACGCACCTCTTTCTCCTTGTGCCCCGCTGTGTGCTTGAGCCGCACATTCAGCAGGCTCATCCACGGCCGATAGGCACTCAGGAAGAGCGCTGGCTGCAGCGTTTCCACCTCTGTGCAGCTCATTGCCGCCGCTCCCAACTGCCTGTGGCAGAGCAACCGCGGTAGGTCAGCGGCAGCGCAGCAGGCGGCAGGGTATGACCAAGCGGCCCAACCGACGCTGTGGGCAGTGAGAGTGCCCTCGATAAGTTCGTGAGCAAGTTTGGTCGAGTCCCGAACAAGGCGGCACCTCCAGAACCTGCAGGCACCCCAAGAACACCCCCCCCCCCACCAAATCTACTCCTCCTCTTGTAGTCTTTATTAAACGACCTGAATGTGTTATCAAAGGATGCCAGACTTCTTGACTGGCTCGCGGGACAAGCAGTGTCGAGCTCTCACTGTCCTGGCGGCTTTGCAGTGTCGCCACGGCAACGCAGACAGCCTTAAACGCCGACAGGCTCGCAGTAAAGGTTGATTATGCGCACCTGGGAAGCGGGAGCCGTGACCTGGTGCCACGCTCGTGCCACGAGGGCGCGCAAAGGTCACACCCCCTTTATACTCCTGCATCGTTTCAGACTACGTGCCTATCAACTTTGGAGCGACGATTACGCACTCGTAGGCAGCCATGCTGCGGGCAGCAGCAGGAAGCACCCTTGGCCGCGTGTTCAGCAGAGGGCTCGCCACTGCAGCAGACTACAATGGGCTGGTAGAGCTGCGCCAATACACCATGCAGCCCCAGGGCATCAAGGTGCCACGGTGGTTGGTTCCGCCCGCCGCTGCGTCGGACGTGGGCCAGCAACTGTCTCCCGTGTTTTGTGTTTTGTCTACCAATGTCCGTCAATTATACCACCGCAGGAGTTCCTACGTCTGACCAACGAAACACTGGAGCTGCGCAAGAGCCTGCTGCCCTTCTTGGGGTGAGGAGCAGCTGGTTAACGTTGGAAGACCAATGCGGGTTGAGCCCACTGGCTGGCCCAGTCGCAGCTCTTTCCTGCCGCACTGCGCCTTGCTCTCCGGTTGTACTGCATTTCTTGAAAATACTGTGTTCCCCTTGCCCTATGCACTGTCTGCAGCATGTTTGTGTGCGACACCGGTGGTGCACTTAACCGAGTGGTCCACTTGTACCACTACCGAGACTTTGACCACCGCGACTCACACCGGGCCGCCTCGGCCGCCAGCCGTGAGTGGCAGGAGGGATACCTAGCCAACTCCCGCTTATGCCTATCGCAGCAGGAGAGCAGCATATTTGCGATTGCGTCAGGCGTGATGGCGGCGGCGGGAGCCGCGCCGATGCAGGCGTTTGTGGCGCCGCCGCGTGAGCAGGGCAAGCAGCCGGTTTATGAACTGCGGCATTACCAGGTAGGCAGAAACAAATTCACTCATATTGTTTGCAGCAGATTACCAAAGTACAAGGTTGTCCAGGCAGCAATCTGCTCTGCTTCTCTTCTGCTGCTGTATTCAACTGTATCCCGGCCACAAGTTTTGCCTTGCCATTGCAGCCGCCCTTGGCATTCCCGCCCAGCCTTTTGTGCTGTTTGGGTTTTGCCATACACTGCCTGTTCATCACCCGCTGACGTGTGTATGCAGCTCAAGCCTGGCTATGACGGCGTGCCCAAGCTGGTGGCGGCATTTGAGAAGGGGATACCTCACAAGATTGCAGCCGACAAGCAGGGTACCCTCGTGTTCTTCGGCTACACGGAAGTTGGTAAGGAAGCTGAGGGACAGTTCACCTGTACGTCTGCCTGCTGCTTTCCATATCACAGATAGCTGGCATGAATTTCACTGGGGTACCAGAGCGAGCCTAACGCACGTGCCATCCGAGTTTCTCAGTCAGTGTTTGCCAGAAGCACCCCGCCCACCACATCCGCTTCATTGTGTTGCCCCTGCCCTCTTCACTTGTCTGTTTTGCAGGCATGCTGAACAGCGTGATTGAGCTCTGGCGGTACCCCAGCGCACAAGCCTGCCACGATGCACGCAAGGCGGCACGTGGCGTGCCAGAGTGGCGGGAGTGTATCGCGGCGGTGACCCCAGGGGTGGAGCACTTCACCAGCAGCTTCATGCACCCCTGCACTTTTTCACCAATGCAGTAGCAAACCCAGTCATATTTATCACCAACTTGTTTTTTCTCTTTCCACCTGTTGTTACCCCAGTCTGGTTAGCCTACCATGCCTCTCTTGAGCGCTTGAGCACAGCCTATGGAACATGCGCTTGGCGGTGCAGGGGGCAGGTCAGATGAACGCAGCCTCAAGTGTAGGATTGTGAATTATATGCTGCATGGGGAAATCCAACACTTGTGCTCAACAGCCCCAAAGATGTGGCTGCCAACAAGGTTTTGAACCTGACGTAGGTTGCTGCAGCATGCTGAGAGCCTTTAGGCGCCGCGCGTGCCAGCATGGCCCAGTTTGTCTGGGAGGGCGGTACAGACCCACCTCGTTAGGCGCAATTTTCCACAAGTTCCGCAACGATCCGTACACCGTTCCAATCGCACCAGGGCACCAATCTAACTCTTTCACAAGCCAGGTGTCACAAGCCTGTCTCCCAGGCTGTCAGTTGGGAGAGCGCAGCACGGTTGTGGGTCGCTCAAATTCTAACTCGATTCTTCGGTGGACCGCTGCGGTGCAAGGGCGAGCATTTCGCGATGGTCCAAACCGTGTGGCTTCTTGGGGCCCTCGTGGCGCTTGCCTTTCCTCGACTTCTGGAGGCAGGCCTGGTCGAGGTGATCAACCTTCCAGCCGACAGCGCACACAGGGCTCGGCAGCTACTGGCACCGAACGAGTGCGCCTCCAAGGGGCTCCAAGGCACTTGCAACGGCTGCGTGGTGAGTGATTACTGCGTATGAGCCAGTTTGATTTGCCTGGGAGGAGGCTGCGGTGCCCGGCTCCCGTTTGGCGTGCTTCTGGGCCCGCGTGCCGCCCAGCTGGGCAGCTGCACTCTTTGGTGGGTCTTCCTGGGCCCAGCTGGGCAGCATGTTGTGCTGAAAGTCATGCATGGTCTGCATTGGTGTTTGACCAGAATCCCAGCCCTGTGATGTGTTGGCACCTGTTGATGCCGTTGGCAACGTGCTTCACTGCCCACTCCTGCCTCCCCCCGTGGTTTGCAGTGCTGCTGTTTCAACGGCGGTGGAGGCATTGTAAGATACCAACCCACAGACACTTGCACCTGTGCGCGGGTGGTGCAGACCTCTCAGATTTGGGCAACTGTAGTGCTCAGGTGAGGCATGTTTGCCCACACAGGGACGTCCCACGATAGCTGAACCAAGGGTCCTAGTTTTTTGTGTAAGGTGCAAAGGTCCATAACGTTTGGCTGATCGAACTCGAAGTCGGGTTGGTATGTGCTGGATGTCATTTTTTCCTTGGCCACCCCATGTGTGTCCTGCAGCGTCGTGCTCGTCGCTGGCGCTTTGTTGGTGCAGCTTTATTTTGGTGGGTCCCTGCCAATCAGCCCCTATCCCCGAAGAGACCAGGTTGTCCAGCTTCAGCAGCAGCAGAGTTCACGGCGGCAGAATACGGAGCGCGTTACGCCGACCCCCCAGCGGCAGCAGCCGTCAGCTGGCCCTCAGCGGCCTTCACAGGCCCCACCACCAACACTGATTTAGCAGAGCCCCCTGCACTTTTCTGTGTACGGCAAGTTGAGCTGAAGTTGTGTTGTGTAACATAAGCCGGCAAAAACACATGTTGAATTCGGTTCACCTTGCTCGCTGATGCCGCCTCTGCCAGGCAGTACCCGCCCCGCGGCGGTACATGATTTCCAAGTCATTCTACCGAAGTGGAGCGCCCTTCCGGCAAACTGAAATCAGTCAAACGCAACGTCCTGTCTCACTCTCTTGGACCGGCAGCAGGCCCGCATGTGTTGACGAATTGACTGCGGTTTCGGGAGATGCCGCCGACAACAGCAGGGATCAAGCCTCGAACACCGGCGGTAGTTCCTTCAACGCCGGGAGCAGAGGAACTAGTGCAACAGCTGGAGCAGAAGGAAGTGGCGCTCAAGAGCACGACCGAAAAACTCGACAGGTTGTTCGCAGGCGACAAATAAATACACAGCGGGCAGAATTGATCGCAGCGAGTATGCAAGGTTGCCGAGACACAAACCTGTACCCTTTATTGGCTGCCGCCCTCACCGGCGCCCCCGCTGTACTGCAGGCTTGCATCTGCGCAAGTTGCACTCAATGGTGAGCGGCGCATACTCAGCAGCCAGTTGCGGGAGGAACGCACACAGTATGGGGACATCAGCGATTATCTCAAGCACGCTCTGGAGGAGCAGCAAAAGCGAGCAGATGGTCTGGAAGCGCGGCTTGCTGACGCGCTAACTCAGCTCAAGGCCGCGCAGGCCGCCGCTGCAGAGGCCACACAGGCTGCAGAGCGGCGGATAGAGGTGGCTGAGGCAGAATGGGAGCAGCAGGCAGAGCGGCTGCATCAGGCAGATGAGTTTCTGGCGGAAAGGGACGGGCTGGTTGCCCGTGTTGAGCAGCTGGAGCAGCAGGTGGCGGAGCAGGCTCGTGCCTTCCAAGAGCGACACTTGGTAAGCAGGCTGTTCGGCTGCCAGGCCAAATTGCCATGCATCATTGGCGCAGGCTGACGCCTTGCACTTACTGTCCATCAAGGTGTTGGTGTGAGGCCACGTTGTTTGCAGTACATCTCCAAACGCTGTCAAGCATTCTCCTGCCTTGCACCACATTCTTTTGTATGGATAAATTTGCATGCATTCAACCTTGGATGCAGGACATGGACAGCCAGCATGCCAGTGACCGTGAGGCGTGGCGGCGAGACACCCAGGCAGCTGTGCAGGCGGCACGGGAGGAGGTGGTGGCACAGACAGACGAGCTGCTGGATGCCTCCACCAAGAAAACCATCCTGGATAATGAGGCGTTGGCAGGTGGGCGCCTGCTGATATGATCGATGCTGGGTGGCTGGCCGTGAACAGCAGGAATGGGAGATGGTGAAACCCTTGTGGTTTGCTAGCCGCATGTATGACCAACAGTTTCTGCTGATTCTGGCTCCGCCAGCTGCTTGCTGAAGGGCCCATACTGGAGTTGGCTGGCCCCCAACCCAACAGCTATAGCTCACCTTGCTACCTCAGCGTGCTGCTCCACATGTACTGCCTGCCGCCCTGCAGCCGAGCTGCGGTTCCAGACGCAGTACGTGCAGGGCCTGCTGAACAGCATCAGCACGCTGCAGCACGAGACCGAGGAGCTGCGCCTCGCCCTGGACATCACCCGTAAGAGCGAGCAGGAATTTGCACGCAAGGCGTTGGCATGCGAGAAGGCAGCAGAAAGCTTGGTGAGCCCACAAGCAGGCGGTACCATCGGCGGAAGGATGACTTTGGTTGCTGCTGGTTTAGTGGCCTGGGTTTCATAGATGTGCGCCAGTCGATCAAAAGTGCGCCATCAAGCATCCCCAAGCCTGTAGCACTTGATCCACGTGTATCTGACAACCAAGCTTCTAAGCATGCCTGCCAGTCCTGTGTGATGCAGGTGGCCAGGCTGGCGACCCTGGAAGCCGAGCGGGCACAGCGTGAGCAGGCCGTGGCAGAGGCGCGACAGCAGGTGCAGCAGGAGCAGGAGGAGACGCAGGCGGTGGCTCGGAAGCTGGAGGAGCGGCAGCGAAGGGTTGAGGAGCTGGAGGCAAACCTGGCTGACAAGAGGTGGGTGGCCAGGCAGGGGGGGTGAGTCGCATAGGTTGCTTCAAGTGATTGCTCCTATCATAGCAATGCATGGATACACAGAGCATTTCTTGCGTCCCATATTTGCGTCCCATGCAGGCGGGAGCTAAAGCAGGTGAAGGCCAGCCAGAGTGATGCCGCCAACTTCCTGCTCACCTGCATGGCTGATGTGCGGCAGGAGGTGCTGGCGGCTCGGGGCCGCTCAGTGCTGGCGGCTGCCGCAGCCAGCATAAAAAGCGAGCTGCCTCTTCAGCCGCTTCAGCAGCCGCAGTTGCAGTCACGCCTACAACTGCAAAGCATTGATGGAACGGCGTCAGGCGCTGTTCTAGCTGCTTCAACTTCGGCTGAGCCCAGTGCAGTGCACGGGCAGCCGCTGCTTGCGGAGCTGTCCCTGCAGCAGCGGCAGGCGGCGCTTCAGAAGCTGCTGCAGCTGTTGCAGCCGGACTGGCAGGACACTGAGGGACTCGTACTGCCGCAGAGCAGCTCAGCCTCCACTTGCTCCGTCAGCCTCCTTGCAGAGGCGAGTGTCGCAGCACTAGCAGCAGCACGATCGATGCGAAGCTTGGCGGCGGTGCCGACCGCTCGCAGCATGGTGCAGGCATCACGTGAGAGCAATGAGGAACAGCCCGCCCAGCATGCTCTACAAGCCATGTCGCCCATGTGCAGCAGCAGCAGTAGCAGTGGGTGCTTGGGCGGGGATGCCAGCAAGGCAGGATGCCGTAAGCAAGTTCCTAGCAAGGAGCTGATGCAGCTGCTGCACTCGGAAGTGCGGCCGTGGGGCAGCAGGGGAAGCAGCCCACGGGGCAGCCCCAAGGTTTTGTGTGAGCAGGGATGTTGATGATATTGACATGGCACACAAAGTGTGTTGAATGTTAACCTCGACTTGTGAACTATGATGGGCGACGTTGATAGCAAGTGCCGATTGGGCAGCAGCAGCAGCTCCACGCAGGTGATGGCGACGCGAGGGGGGACAGCCGGGTAGGAGCCAGGAACCTTTGAAACACTAGTACAGTCCATATATTGCTGACTTGACGCGGCAAATGTGGGCCCCAATATGCCAAGGCTTCAACCAAGGTTTTGTCTGAAAGCTTTGCCAGACCGCTGCCATGGGTGCGCAAACCGCTCGCTGAGCTGGCGGCAGGTGGGCCATGCGTGCCAAACCCTGAGACAACTGCAAATAGGAGTCCCTGTGCCGCGGTCCCTCCACAGCAGCATGAGAAGAGCGTTGGCGTCTGCCGTGCGGCAGCTTTGTGTGCATACCAATCCCGGCCGCGCCGCTGTGACATGGGCGCTGAACGGCAGCTTGAAAACAGTAACTGCGTGCGGCGCAGAGCTCAGTCCCGCAGCAGTGCTGCTGCGAATTGAGTCGTGGGGCGTCCGCAGCTTCAGCGCCGAGGCCGGTGCTGGCAGCGGCGCCGGCAGTGGCAGCGGCAGCGGCGGCAGCGGCAGTTCTGAGCAGCATGAGCACCGGACTGATCCCGCCTGGGAGGCAGCCAGTGCCCTTTCAGCAGAGGCAACTGAGATGGCGGAGGAAGGGGATATGGATGGCGCCAAGAGGTTGCTCAAGTCGGGTGCGTTTCTTTCCAGCAGGTGCACCAAATCACGGGCAGCATTGAGCTGGAGGTAGCTAGGGTAGCTTTTATGCTGGTACGCAGCGGGACACGTATCGAAAGGACAGCATGCAGTAGTAGAAAGGCAGCAAAGGATGTATGCGCAGCGCAGCATGCCGGTAGTAGCAATGCACTTTTCTGTTGGGTGCTGTTGCAGCTGCCCAAAACACTTGTCAGCCATCCTCCAAGGTCCAGCAGTTTGTACGTCCTTCAACCCCTGCATTGCACCGAATCCATGTGATGTGTGGGATCATACACCTCGGATCTGACGCTCTCGGGCAATGAGCGTCGACCTGGGGCCCCACCGGTCAATACAGCTTTCTGGCTGCACACTGACTGCAGGGCTGCCTGGTCTGGTGGAGCGGTTTGGGGTGCACGACCCTTCAGTTGGCCTCATCCAAAACCAATACGCACTCTGGAGCTTCTTCGATGGGGTGGGTATCGGTCAAAGCCTGCAGTGTTGGGATGGCCTTGCTTGTGGAACCTCTTGATCGTACGCCGGCTGTTTTGCTCTTGATACCTAACTCTAGGTTACAAAGCGTGGCGCCAGCTTGCAGTCGTAATCCGACCAGGCACAGTGCCCAGAGCAGAACTGATCCAAACGATGCAACACTGCAACTCTACAGCCCACACCTTCCTACTCAGCAAGGCACCTGGCGACTCAATATCGATATTATTTCCTTCTTGCCCTATCAACGGGGGAGCGCATCTCGCTGTCCCAAGTGCACCCATCGCGCACACCTTCCTGCCTGTTGAGGCATCTGGTAACACAATAAAATCGTTGCTTCTCGCCCCGTATCAATGTGCAGCGGCATCTCCCCGGCTCGACCCCCAGTGTGTGTCGTCTGCCTTACCTGCAGGAGTATTCCCAGGCTGTGGAGGCAGCAAGGGCCGCGCATCAAGTCTGGGTATGCGGCTTGCTGCAGAGCAGGCTTGGGCCGCAGTGTTGCTGGGATGCTGAACGCAGCTCTTGTCCAGCCTCGCCATAATATCTTCATCTTGCTGCGCAAAAAGGTGCCTGTGTGAGCAGGAGCCTCGGGGCTGACTGCATCTGTGTTGTGGGTGCAGGTCCAGCAGTCGGGGGAGGACAGCCAGGCAGCGGCGTACCATGGAATACGGCTGGGCCTGGCGCTGGCAGGTACGGCGGGTGTTGTCTAGTCTAGTCCAGCGTACAACATGTGTTTGCTAGCCTAGATAAGAGTCCAGCATGCAACATGTGCTGTCCAGTCTAGTCCAGCGTGCAACATGTGCTGTCTAGTCTAGTCCAGCGTGCAAAGTGTGCTGTCTAGTCTTGTTCAGCGTGCAACATGTGCTGTCCAGTCTAGTCCAGCGTGCAACATGTGTTGGCTAGTCTTGTTCAGCGTACAACATGTGCTGTCTAGTCTAGTCCGGCGTGCAACATGTGTTGGCTAGTCTAGTCTAGTCCAAAGGCCAGCGTGCAACGTATGTTGGATAGTCTTGTCCAGTTTAATTCAGTCTACTAGGCATCGCCACCCATCGCCACCTCCCCCACAAACATGCTGCCCTTCTTTGATGTGGCACTTGCTGCCATTGCCCCTGCCTTCACGCCGAACATCTGCCCCTTCTGTCCTTACCGGACTTTGCCCCTTCTGTCCTTATTGAACTTTGCCCTTCTGTCCTTACCGAACTGTGCCCCTTCTGTAATTGCCTTGCTACGTTCTGCAGCTGAAGGCAGGCCTGAGGAGGCGTTCCCGCTGCTGGAGAAGGGGCTGACCGTGGCGGTGGAAAACTACAATCTTCATGTGAGCTAGCCGGTTTGCCTGGCAGCTGCATGGTTAGGAACTTGCTGGCTGGTCTGGCTGGCTGGTCTCCTAACGTCTTGCCACTATAAATGATGTGAACGCACGGCCAGTTGGGTTACTACTTAAGCAGCCTGGTATTGCAGAAGGCAGGAGGAACGCTATGAAGGAGCGGATTTACAACCATATGCGGGTCACTAAGCTGGAGCAGTTGCAACATAGAAATGCAACATCAAAACGCAACAGTTACTTTTCTGCAGGTCACCAAGCTGGAGCAGATGCAACATAGAAAAACATAAAATGCAACCCCGCAATCCCGTGCAGGTCACCAAGCTGGAGCAGATGCAGCCGCTGGCAGAGGACAGTGAGGTGGCAGCTGCCGACGCTTCGCGGGAGGATGAAGAGGCCATGGCTGCCCGGGCACAGGAGCAGCAAATGGTGAGTGGTTTTACCCCCAGGCAGGGTAGTTGGTAGGAAGCTGTGCTTTGGGAGAGGATGCAAATAGCAAGTGGTGACCGGTACCGCCTGCATTGTTGCCGACCTGTACCGGAGCTTACAGCTACGTGGATGCTGCCACGTAGTGGTAACGGCACCTGTCAATCATTCATGAGCCTTGCTGCCCTGCTCCGGCAGCAGAAGCGGCCGTCTTAGGTTGAACGCTGTAGGGCTGGGCGCTGAGGATGGATGCAGCGGTGGACTCAACCACCCCTTTGATATTTATGCAATCTTTTCACCTGCAGTCCATATTGATGCTGAGCAATCTAGGCAGATCGGTGCAAGATGCCAAGTTCTACAGGGCACTCAGGTGTGTGCAGGGCAGTCCCTAGGGCGGTCCCGCTCTACAGCTATCATTGAAAACTCAGCTGTAGCACCTCCCGGCCCCCGCCTGCCATGCGCCCCGCAACCCCGGCTCCAGCGGTGGTTAATTTCTACATGCGCAGGGGTGCCTGGGGTGTTGGCTTGAACGTCCCGCTCCATGCCTCACCCGCCGCCGCTGCTGTTACGTGTGCCGGCCACTTGGCCCCATCGCAGTTTGAACTCCTGCCCTCCACAGCCACACCTGTACCCCCACCCCCACCCCTCTAGAGGAGATCTCCGCCCCCTGCGCCCCCACACCCCACCTGCCTACCCGCCCTCCAATTTCTCTCGCACCGGCCACCTGCCTTCCTTGTCTCTGTGCAGTTTCATCGGTGTGTCGGGCCATCAGATTGATGAACGGTGGGATGAAAAGGGGGAGGGGGCTCTGCTTCTTCTGGAGCAGGAGATGAGCGATGCCCTGACAGGTCAGACTGCCTGCTGTACACCTTAATTTCAGTAAGGTAGGGATTCCCTCTACCCTTGACTTGGTTACAGTGCCATGCCTTTGGGGCGATCTCTCCGCACCGCCTGAGCAAGATCTGAGCGATGGACTGACAGGCGAGGTGGTCAGCCGTCGTTCGTCAGGCCTGGGCGGCAGCAACACGCTTGCTTGCCGGCTCACGTCCTTTCGGATGTATGACCGATTCTTGAGGGATGTATAAGTGAATCTTAAGGGATGTGTAATTGATTTTTAAGGGGGATGTGCAACCTATTCTTTAGAATATTCTAGGCTTGCAATCACAGCGGGCGTGTGGCTCGTGGAGCTGCAGTGGCGTCAGCCTGCCTGCCCTACCTTCTACAGCAGGTTTGCTGTACAGCTCTCGGCAACACCATCACATAACACTGAAACTCCTGGCTGAAACACCCACACTGCTGCAGACATGTTGAAATGGGTGCAACCCAGCCACCCCGTCATGCACTGCATGCTGCGAGAACACAGCAGGTGAGTTCCCGCTCACAGTAACAGGCAAAAAACGTGATGGGACGGTGTCTATGGGCGTGATGCAGTGCACCCATTCTGCTCTACTTGTTGACGTGCAGTCTACTAGAAGTAATGCTGTGTAAGATGCACTATCAATCATGCCTGTTGGTGCGTCCTGCCAGTGCCC